>JAYMTP010000894.1:0-28097 GCA_036897365.1 Geranium brycei | reverse complement strand
ACATGAAATTTCAAGGCGCCGGAAACATACCTTTTTACGATAGGAACTGTAATACTAAGCAGACAGTAAATGAAAGATGCTGGTGGACTCAGCTAAACCTACAGCAGAGGATAGAAGCCACCAAATAATGGTGTCAAGACAATATAAATAGAAATCACCTGAGCAAAGAAAATCAAATGTTGAAAAGATATTGTATAGATTGGTATAAATGCAGTCAAATTATGTTTGTTGTTAGCATATTGATGTTCATAAACCATTACTGCAACCAACCATCTTGAGTCTCGTGTTTAGCTTTCTTCCTGCTCATACATATCAAATTGACCCTCAACGCTGCCCTTACAATTTCTACTTAACATGATAATATTGACCCTCAACGCAACCATGTTAAACTGATATTCTTAATCTTGTTTGCATTGGAGTTATCTCCTCTGCTTTTCCAATATACCGATTTCCAGAATTCAAAAAATTAAAGGGACTCTTCTATGTGCTCTCTCAGATATTCTCTTCGGCTCAGCTTCTTTGGGCATGTCAATTTTTCTTTTTTTCTTTCTTATCTCTTGTATTTCTATTGGGATGTATCTTGTATTGTCTTTCTCGGGCTGAGGGGTTGTTAGATCCCATTTGGAGATCTCTTCCCCCCCTCTTTTTTAATTAAATTTTATTGCTGCTAAAATAAATAAATCTAAAGAGCATTTTGACCACAGTGCAATGGAATAATCCTTGCAAATACTATATCAAATTTCATTTTATGAAATGTGAAATGAATAAATTAAATATTTGAAATGTTAATGAAGTAAAACAGGGGACAAACTGGCCAAGATCCTCCATTATGGTAACTCCATTTGGTATTTTTGGGGTAACAACCAGTCACAATTCGCCACTCATGACTTTCAATTACAGGGTAACATATTTTTGAGGCATTTCTCCAACCAGCTCCTCTCAACGAGCTTCAGTAAGATCCATAATAGCCATCGATTGTTCAAGGGTTGCAAGGGAAGACAAAATGGCGATACAGTTACCCGAAATAAACCATCCAAAATCCATCCTTGCAGGGCTGACGTTGCCAATAAAGTAGCCACCACGTGTTGGCAAAAATCAAATATCAACTCAGGGATTGAGTCTGGAATAACACTGAACTTGTTTACCGCAGTGTGCGAGTATTCCTGAGTTTTGTACCGATATATGTCATTGAGTCGTCAAAAGTCAAGCCAGAAATTACTATGCACACTATAACTTACGGCATGCAATCGCTTCACTCTCTCAACAAACTCCTTTCCTTCAGCATTGTGTTTCAGTATTGACAAGGCACTTCTCAAAGCCATGAACAAAAGTGCCTGAGTTTCTATTGGATAACCAATAAAAAAGTAGGTGTAGAACTTCTTCAAAACAGGTAGAAGAATTAACCCTGCACAATACTCAGAATGAAAAGGTACGAAGAGTGCAAACATGTGTAATCTGGACAACTTTTTTTTCTCTTAAACTTGGAGCTCATGCCTCATGCTTGATGAAAAATGTAAAGCAATGCATTCAAATTATGAGAAATTATGCAATACGCTTGCCTTGAATCAATAGGTAAAATATGATAAGAAATTAAGAATCGTCCTGGGATAGACAATCTAACAGCATCCATTCGCACACCAAATATAGCAGTACCAGTAATTTGCAAAGTTGTTTATTCCCATGTTTCACTCCTATTTATTCACTCTATAAGAGTTTACATAGAAAATTTGGACAACAATTGATCTTACAGGGATTCTAGTTCATTAAGAAACTATACGAACAAGAGTCCAACCTTCAAAATTAATTAGAATACCAAAATGCTCTGGACCTTTCAGTTCGTACAAATGTTTTAAACTGAGAAAAGAGATTAAAAAAAGAAACCCATGATAACATTTTTTTATCTTAGCAAACCATAATTACTGAAATCTCAGGCATCAAATTTTCTCTAGCAGAATAAACAGCAACAGTAGCTGATGTAGCTACAAATTAAAGAATTGAACATACGATGAACTATATATATATATACACACATCAATACTCCATCCAAAACCCATTTCAAACAGAACAAAAAATAAATTTCAATTAGGAGCTACATATATATATCATTTTTCATATTCAATCAAAAAACAACCCCATCACTTTCCACAAATTCGTTATCTTCCACAGCAATTTCAACCAAATTTACCTTTACATAACAAGAACTACTAATAAACAACTGAAATTCAATCCGTTAATTGATTAACCTTGCAAGAAAAGCACTAATTGAAAAGTCAAATCTCATCAGAATATTTCTGCAACATAAAACCACATGAAGATCTAATGTAGCGAATACAAAAACAAGAAGTGACAAAATTCCCAAAGATCAATCAATAAGTGAGAACTGTGAGCTATGGAACGAGATGATCAGATCTGAAAGCTTCTCCACAAACGCAGATACAGATAGGGAGAGATGGAGCAAAAACGAACCTCAGTGAAGCAAAAATGACGGAAACGGAGAAGAAGAGCCTCCGGCGGCGGTGGCGCGACGGCGATTTCGCCGGGAAAGAGGCGAAGAGGGAAAAAAAGAGCGCATATGTGAAAGTGAACGAAACAAAGAGAATGAGAGTTGTGTTGATTATTAAATTGAATCACAATTTTTTCCTTGATATTGAGATTGAGATAAGTTAAACAATAAAATAAGATTAATATTACTTAATTACGTTTTACTTACACATTTCTCACATATTTATCATTTACTCTTTTTAGTTGTTCTAATAACTGAGCTGAGAATTTAATATTGTTTCTTAAATAATTATACTTACCTTTTATTTTAAGTTAGTACAGTTAGTTTTAACTGTAAAATAATCAAAATTTTAAACTTGTGTCATTAGCAATGTTGTAAAAGTCGGCTGAGACGGTCGCCTAAGTGTCGATTAGGTGTCAAAACCTTGTACACCGATCCAATTTGGACATGCTCGGTTGTTTTCAGGCACTGGTCCGATTCAAGGCCGGTTTAGAACCGGTTCAAGACAAAATAATTTATTTTTTAAACTTTTTTTAAAAAAACACCAAATACTTGAGAAGATTCTCAAATTCATGCCTACTTTTAATTTTATAAATTTTTGACAATTGAAATATGAGAAGAACTTTAAAATTAGACATTAAAATATGACTTTAAAATATTTTAATATCTTAAATATTTTTATTCCTTTTATATAGTAAAATATATATTTTGTTGAATAAGTATATAAATAAAATAAAATAAAAATAGAAACTCCTAGTCCCTGCTTAGTCTTCGCCTAGGCTCCTGTTTAGACTCTAGAAACCCTGTCCGACTGAATGATGTCTAGCGATTTCTACAACAATAAAATCTAGACCTAATAAACTAGTCTTTAGGGTCAATGGTCTCAATCACTCCCCTCCGCATTTCTCATTCTCTTTTTCTCTCCTCCTTTTTCTTTCAAATTAACTACCTGTTGTTCATTGAGTTTGAAAAATAATAGATCTAATTATTTAAATCATTAATAATTTGATGGATATTGATTATGGAACTTTCCTCCAACGAGTCATTTATGTATTTCGAAAATTAGCAATAGCACAAAATTAAACTGTTCCAACAAATCATAAATTAACATGTCAAACAAATTACAAAAATGAGACGATTTAAAATTTATGAGCTTGTGCAATCTGAAACCCATATGGGCGTCACTAAAAATCATATATGTGAATACAAATTGAATCAACTTAGAAAACTTGGATTTCGAAAATCTCTGCCATGACTCCTCTTGTGGGAGCCTTACAAAAAGGTGGAGGAGATTCACGATAAGTTTTGCAGTGGTTTCGTAAATAGGAAGTTGGAGCGTTCTTTGTATAATTTGTAAAAGGGATAATTGTATATAAATACACTCAACTATACATGATTTTCATTTAACTATACCCAAATTTAAGCTCGGGTGTGGACGTGAAAGCACACCACATCGCCACCGTCGTCACCGCCAGGTGTTAACGCCCAAAACGATCTCGATCTCTTTGTGGGTCCCTTCTTTGCCTTCGCTCTTCGACCGAAGAACACAAAGCTCGCGTCATCGTTCTAGGTTGGGAGTGAGAGAGAGAAAAAATGATTTAAATAGGCATAATTTGAAAATTTTAAAGACACAAAAGAACAGTTTAGTCTTTTAGACGAAATTAAAAATGAAAAATAAAGTAACTATCTTCCATGAAAACGAAGGTAGACTTAAATTCGAAGCAGAGCAATGTTTGGTACCATTTTCGCAATTTCAACTTCTCCGTTTCCACGACGACCCCTTCACCAGTAAAACCTCAAATCCAATTCTCGATGCATCAATTGGCTGACCAATCTCCACATTCCTCTTGATTTTGGGTTCTGGGTTCGATCCCTACCATGCCTTTGAAGCCCCACAACACCATCACCGTCACGCTCATGCTGGGTTTCGTCTTCTTCTTCCTCTTCTTCTCCGGCTTCCTGGAGTTCCCATCTGTGACGAGCTCGATCCCATCGCAGTCTCTGATTCAGACCCAGTCTGTGCCAGAGCCCTTCACTGACCTGCTCGGTGCGTTCCGGAGATGGGACTCTCAAGTGGGTTGTGCCCGGTTCAGACAGGAGCATGCCGGTTCGATCGGTGATGGGTTGACTGTGTCTGCTTCTCTGCAGCAATCTGGTGGTGATTCGAGTTGTGGGTCTTTGAAAATGGGTCATGTTAGTGTCTTGATTAAAGGGTGGACCTGGATTCCTGATAACTTGGACAATCTATACTCTTGCAGCTGTGGCTTGACCTGTTTGTGGACTAAATCTTCTGTTCTTGCTGATCGACCAGACGCCTTGTTGTTTGAGACCACTACACCTCCTACCAAGGTATTTCTGGATTCATAAAAGAAAATTCAGTTTCTTCTTTTGGGAATGTATAAGCTATTTCAGTTTATTGCTTTTTATGTTTCATTATTTGCAATTGCATATAGTCAATCTTAAAAGAGTCAGTAAATGGGATAGAATTGAATCATGGATAAGAGAATCGTGAAATGGGATAGAGGCAATGGTGAATTCAGACGCATTACAATCCTCTTCATCTTTGGTTTGTTAATTGATTCATCATCACTGATCCATTCCTACTGATTTTACGGCATTAATATGTGTTGGTGCTACTATTTAGTTCCAATGTGATCTTAAGAGGTTTAGAGAAAGTGAAGAAACTGTGCAGCTCTCTGCTGCAAGCTTGAATGTTTTAGTATGATGCATGTTGGAAATAAGTTTCCTAATTGATTAGTAGCAAAACTGTTTTGAAGTGATGTGAACACACAGTTATATGTAAGGATATTGATAATCAAAAACAAGAAATTAACCGAATAGATGGTATTTTTATAGATTTTGGGTATAAATCTCAAAAGGGCTATGAACCCTAGTTGAGCCAAGGCACAACGGCCAAAATACACAATTGACAAACGATGATCAAAAACCCTAAAACAAAAGTCATATATAGCAGTTCCAATTGCCTCAGCCAGGACCACCGAACCTCTGCTCCGCATTCCTCGCTGAACCAGCAACCATCTAGAAGACACACCTCACAACCGATAAGAACGACTCCCACCTCCAAGCATGACACGGCATCGTATTGATGCACCCAAAACGGCACCACTTCATTAATCACATAAAAGGACAATTCTACCCCTGTCTTAGCTTCAGCATCCTGACATTATAGTTGCTAATTCATTTATTAATAGAGCTTTCAAACATTGAAATGATATACTGTTTTAGCATGAACTTCAATGTATGGGATGTTCTTTTGGGATGCTGTCCAACTTTACCTAACCAACAATATAGGGATGACCATCTCTTTTCAAGTTGAGTGTGATCTCAACAATGTATAGACTAATTTTCTTATAACAAAGATGTTGATGCACTGCATGAATTGGCTTAAAAACTATTGCAGATTGTAGAGTTAATGAGAGTCTGAGACATTGGAGATGGAGATATTGATCATGTTGATAAATTTTGTTTTTGTAGTAGCATACTGTGATAAGGTTCAGTCTTGTTTCCACTTTGTGTTCTTGACTCTTGAGGCACACCTGAACATTTATTCCTCTCCATCAGGGTCATGCTACTTTTTAAAGGGTATAAGTTCTTAGTTTTTGAAATAGGTAAGATTTCAGTATATGCACTGGCACTTAGTTTAATGGGTTTTTCGTAATTTTTTCAATGACTCTAAATCTTTTGATCACTTTTCTGACATCAATCTGTGGACATATAAGCATATTGAGCTGATGTTTTAGTCATTGCCTTTGTCGCTACACCAAATTCCGATGTGATTAACTAATTTCCTGTTCCCTATTTCTTTGATTAATTTGTCGTACCATGTTTCTGTTTGAGGTTTATTTTCATTGCATTCACACTGATGGGTACCAGATATTCTACTTATTGTCTGGTTTGCTCTATGTACAGTCATATAGTTGTATATTATTCCTGTTGACCAACTATTGATGACATTTTGCTCGTATCAGAGGCGCAGTGGAGGTCCACTTAGGGTATACATGGATCTCGAGGCTGGAAGGAAGAGATCAGGTTTTGAGGATTTATTTATTAGTTATCATGCAAAAGATGATGTTCAGTCAACATATGCCGGTGCACTCTTTCACAATGGACGTAACTATCATGTCTCTTCTTCTAAGAACAATGTTGGTATTTCACCTTGTTATATCTGTTTCCTAGATAAATATGATGTTGGGATTGAATGAGAAAAGTAAAGAAAAATATGGTTATAACCTTATCTGACCTCTGGTTTCTTTTGGTATCAAGGACACACTTGTTTATTGGTCTTCATCGCGTTGCCTTCCTGAAAGAAACCGACTTGCCAAGAGCCTCCTCGGGTTGCTGCCTATCCATTCATTTGGAAAATGCTTGAACAATGTCGGTGGCCTCGACAAGGCTCTTTCTCTCTACCCTGAATGTGCTGGTGATGAGAGCGCCACCCGGAAATGGTGGGACCATCTGCATTGCGCCATGTCTCACTACAAATTTGTTCTTGCAATAGAAAACACCGTGACAGAGAGTTACGTGACAGAGAAGTTATTTTACGCGTTAGACTCTGGTGCGGTTCCCATATATTTTGGTGCTCCAAACGTTCAGGATTTTGTTCCCTCAAATTCAATAATCGATGGAACAAAATTCAGCTCTATGAAAGAATTGGCTTCTTATGTGAAAGCCATTTCCAATGACCCTGTGGCTTATGCTGAGTATCATGCTTGGAGGAGATGTGGCGTAATGGGTAATTATGGAAGGAGCCGGTCTCTTAGCCTTGACACGCTGCCATGCCGGTTGTGTGAGGCTGTTAGCAGAAGAGGTGGAAGAACCTCCAATTCATAGCATAGTACAAATTTCAAGTGAGTAAAGATATAATTGTGATTCCAGGGTTTTGTGTATTGGTTCCATTGATTGTTAGGTAATGTATGCTTGTCATAGTTGAATGTTTAGAACAGAATACTGAAGCAATGAGAATTTTGTTGATCCCCACAACCATTCTACTGTTCTGTCAACTTTTTTTTCTATCCTTGATTATAGGAAAAATGGCCAAAATGTGTTGTGTATTATCACACCTTTGCAAGAGAGTATTGTGTATTTTGTTAATGGCAAAAAACTGTGGTGAATTTGATTTTCTTGTGCAAAATGTATGATATTTGTACAAAAATGACAAAATTGTCCCTGAAATTAAGAATTAAGATTTTTAGAAATTAATTTAACTAAAAAATTAAATAGCAAAATTTGATTATACAATTTTAATTGAAAGAAATTTTCAAAAAAACTTATAAAAATATTTATTATTATTTTCTTTTAAAAAATAATTCTTAATTTTAAAGATAATTTTGTCATTGTACAAATAGACACATTTTACACAAAAATCAAAGGTCACAGCACCACCGCAACCTCTTGAAAAAATGTGATAGTATGCAGCACTTTTTTGCCATTTTCCCTCGTTGTATTTATGTATGTGTCTTTGTTTATTTTGGAGAATCTTGAATCCTAGTAATACTTGTAAGTAAATCCTAGATTCTGCAGTATCTCAAAGAAGGGAAAAAAAACAGACTTGTAATCTTCCTTGTGGTCGGTTTGATCTGCAGTGCCAATCCTGAGAGGTTCTCTTTGTTTTTTATAAGCAAATTTTATTAATAAAGAACCAAAACTGGGAATGACGTTTTGAGTGCAACATAACCAAACAACAATTCACGTTTTGCAGATTCAGAAGCCTTCAATACAATAGTTTAATCAATTTCTTAATTTTCTGATCCTTCTCGTCATCCAAAGATGTCAACAATTTTTCTACATCCTCCAAAAATTTCTCTGCAGATTTAAAACCATGAAGGTAAAGTCATCAATTTTCTTTGTTCAGCCAACCTTACAGATTATGAATTAAGTTTAAAGCACTTTGCTTATTATGTTTGAAACAAACACAACAGCAGATATCCACACAAGACTTCAATAATTTGGTATTGCAAGAACATAAAAGAGTTGGGGTTGTGAGAGTAATATAATGGAACAAAGTGATGGGTAAATATTGAAAAGACTTCAGATCGGAGACTCGTATACAGTAAAAAGATATTTCTGTTTCTCCAAAGAATAATTCCCATTTATGATACTAATAGTAATAGGATTTGTGCTGTGCATACAGAATAGAATAACATCCATTTATATCCAACTCAAGAATTGCTTACCATTCAGTTGAATGCTTTGAAGTTAGTTTTTCTTTTACTTCCTAATACTACAAAGAGAATATCATATGCAAAGCATTTGTGAGGAATGAGGACTAGAGCAAGGTATTTAACATATATGTCTATCATGAAGCTGCTGAACTGAGCTTGAGGATCTGGAAGAAACACTAACCTTGTAAAACGCTCCGCTCATTGCAAATTGGATGCAAGGATACCCAAGCAGGAACCGCTGCTTCAACAAATTCACCGATAGCAGAGTCTGAGTGCAGAACTGATACATTTGGAGCAGCAAATTCACTACCATGAATAATTAACGGCTTTTCCTATGATTGATACTTTGGGGATGCGAGAGATAACGGGCCAGTATTCTCCTGTCTCCATTGCCAGGCGCTTCTCCAATTCACCACACTGTCTAATATCTAACTCTTTTAGTGCCACGCCTACAAGGAACTGCGGAAGAGCCCTCAGCTTGGGGCAGTGGCCAATATTCAAATGAGAAAGAGATGGAAACTTATTCAGGACATTTGGCAAACTCTCCAAATTCGTCAACCCCGATAGTATAAGTTGCTTCAAATTTGGTAAGGAAGAAGCCATCAAATATTTGTTGAGGAAGGATTCGTTGGAGCTGGAATAATACCTTATCAGCAAGGTTTCCAAATGTGGAGGTGGTTGCAAGGCCTCGAGTATTTCCCCATCATCCATCGCCCTCTTTCTTTCTTGCCATTCTGGGATTTTGAAATCAAGAACCAGATGACTGAGGTGAATCTTGTTCTTCAAGTCAGCTCTCTCACATTCACCCCTTTCTCTCACATTCCCCAATCCTTCTATTGCAAGCAGTTCCTGCAGCTCATTCCATTTTCCTAGAGCTCCAATCTTACAATATATTTCTTCTTCTTCTTCTTCATCATCATCAACATCTCCTTCTTCTTCTCGAATGTTACCCACTATAAACACCCTCATTGTTTGTAGATGACTTTTTAACATCTCTATTCCTTTGGGAAACCCTTTTAACCCAGTATCATACAATTCCAAATGCCTTAGCTTAGCTAACTTCCCCATTTGCTGTCCCGTCCGCAGTTTCTCAAATTTCCAGCATGAATGAATTTTCAAAGTCTGCAAATTGTATAGATCACACACAGTGCCTGGCAATTCCGTCAATTGAGAATCCCAAGAGATTTCAAGGTATCTTAAATGCATGAACTTTTCATATCTCGGCGGATATAATCCCACAGAAATATCCCTTAATTTCAGCGATCTCACACATGTGAGATCCATGTTACATCCATGTTACGCGTAGTAACCAACACTTTGCTTCCTCCTGCACAAGAGATGAATGAAGCTTTTATCGACTCCCACTTTTCCACATCTCTTGGCCAAACATCGTCTAAAACAAGAAGGAATTTCTGTCCACTAGCCAACTCGCGGATGAGGTTTAAGAGAACGTTCAATGTGTTGGCATCCGGGACCTTACCTTGGAATCCTTCAACAATAGCTTTGGCGATCCTAACTTTATCAAGAGGCTCGCAACACACCCACACGACCTTTTTAAAATGGGCCTTCACAGCCTCATCAGTACAACATAGTTGAGCAAGAGTTGTCTTCCCAATTCCTCCAGCTCCGACTATAGCCACGACGGGAAGGTAATTGCAGTCTTGTTCACTGCTCTCACAAAACAATTGTGCGAGTATAGTCTCCTTATCTATAGCTCGACCTTTAACCATTGGCAAATCAACATGTGCAACTGTTTCTCTGTCGTTTGTGATTGCAATCAACGGCCTTGAACTGAACTGATATCTATCCCTTTCAGTGGCAATGTCATCGAGCTTTTCTATCAGACCATTGATTTGAATGGCAATATCTCAACGCAGTGTAAGTCGAGCAACAGAAAAGCAGGAAGAGTGAATGAAAGAGCATACCTGTTTAAGATCATTGAAACTAATTAATCAGTAGAGGTTTGAAGCATAAACATCAACCTTATACTTATATCATGGTCATATGTGGCTGATATCCATTCACAAGTTTGCATCTAATCTAAGGGTATGGTTTTCAGCCGAATACGACCCAAATTTTATGCGTTAGATTACATATATATAAGGAGAACGTTTAAATCTAACTATAAGATTTCAGTGTTTCGTTTCAATTGTCTTAATTATGATATTGTTTTAATTCAAAATACTTGGGCCATCTTTTAAACAATTTACATTATGTTGAGATTGAATATATGAAACCAAAATAAAACTTTTTCTCAACTAGTATGTATGCCTTCTTGTTATGGAGAACAAGAAATGGATCTAGTTGGTGTTGATGGAAGAGAGTGTTCCATCGATCAAGCAGATCATCAATGTCATAAGCGACATCTTTGAGCTTGAGTAACCAATCCCTGACACTACCATCTTCCACTTGCCTCTTCTCAGCGTCTTTAAGAACACCTTGAATGGCTTCCAAATTGCTCTGGAGTTTGACCAGTTGTTGCTCAACACCACTAACAAGCCTCACCTCTTGCGCCACCCGTTCGTGCATGATTGAAACCAATTAAAAAATCAGTTTTTAATTTGAACCGATCAGAACAGTCTGATTTCAAATCAGAACTAGTGAGAGCATTTTGGGTTTTTTACCTTAGATTTAACCTTGTTAGAGTTAAGTTTGAAGAGTGATAGTTGAGGGTAGTGAATTGTAATTTTTTGTTGTTTGGGATATTAATGTGAAAATGAGTGATAGTTAATGGTAGTGCTGTGTAATTTTTTCTTGATGTTTTTTTTAAGGGAAAATAACATTTTATTACGCATAACTATGTCTGTTTCATATTATGCTACTCTAACTATATGTATTTTTTTTAGTACCATGGCTTATGTTATGGGGCAAATATTAGCATTTGGTAAAATCAGTCACATGCTGACATGATTAATCCTAAAATGCGCTCATGTATTGTGTGGATGACCTGATGAGGATTTAGGGTTCATATTTCCCTTATTGAACTTGAGAAGAAAGTGTTGGAATTGTAGAGGATTCCAGAACTCTAATCGTTCTCCTTGTTCTCAATTTGTAGTAATATTAGAAAAACCAATTAACTTGAATCCAAAGTTGAAAACCTAGAAAGACACGGATCTGGATCGATTGGAATTTCATGGACGAACCGTTTCTTGGAGCAGTGGCACCGACAAGAGGAGGAGGCGCACCGCAAAGTGGCGTTGTTTACAGAGGCACACTTTCTCTTCGCAGAGGCTTTTTGACTAACGACGTCATGTGAGAAAATTGGAACCTAGAAGACAACGATCGGTGAACGTGTCACCGATTAACGACAACATGAACAAAATGGCTGCCGACATGGACGACAACGTAGAGAAGGTGATTGTGGTCGTTGAATCCTTCCTTAATGATGATACGATTTTGGGTATAACCGAGTTGGGTCTGGTTTGGTGTGGGATGGTCCTTTACTATTCTTAATTTGGGACTAATATATTAGTTGTTCTTATTTAAATATGGTTAATTTGGTCCTTTTTATTTTATGTCAACAAAGTTAACATATATGTCCCAAAACATACGTTAGAGTATTAAAAAATAAAAAAATAGTTAGAATATTGGTTAAGCAATTGAACTTGGTTCCAAAGGTCCTGAGTTCGAGTCACGCTGCGGTATCTCGTCTTTATTTCCAACTTCTCTTGGACCTCTCTCCCGGTGGGTGGGAGTCAAGTGGCAATATTGGGCCCCTTCTACATAAGGGTGTGTATTGAGCCCACTATTGATACAATAATCTTAAGAACTCTTAAGAATCATCAGTTTGGTGCTATCTTGCTTCATCATAGTATAGTCGAGCCCAAATCTTGATACAATTTGCCGATAAAGAAAACGTGTGAAATGAGCATAGTTCAGTATAATAAAGTATCATTTTCTCATTCCCAATGAGACACCCCAGAGATTGACAATCATATTGTTTGTGGTGAGGTTGATGATTCGATCCCATATAGCTAGAAGCAAACACATATCCCCTCTTAGCAGCAAGCTGTATGACTACACGCCAATGGTGACCTATTCACCTTAGGGAGCCCTCTCAATCCTTTCTAAATTAAAATGGCTTCTTGTGAATCTTCATCAAGTTATGATACAAAAGTTCTTCAAAAACAAAGGATACCAACAAGTGGGTGCCAGAGCCTTATCCGTGCATTTTAAATACCAACGTTGTAATCATCATTGACCTCCTTCTGATGCCTTGCAATATCCATTTAATCCAGCGATGACATTGACTTCTTCTGCTTCTCTTAGAATTATCTTTCTTGATAAAACAGAAAATTGAAAAATGAAATTAAATATAGAATAGACGGTATTGGATTACATATGAAGTACGTGGACTGGAGCAAGAAAATAATGGTGCATGGAGGAAGGGGAAATAAAAATATGATTACCTGAGGCTACCATAAATAGTTAACGTGCTTTCCTTTGATAGATAGGTTTGGAATGCGAGATATGATAGGCCAGTCTTCTCCTGTCTCCTTCGCGAGAGGCTTCTCCAATTCATCACACCCTTCAATAGATAGAAATTTTAGTGGAACGCCCACAAGGAATTGCGGCAGGGCCTTGAGCCTGTTACAGCATCTAATACCCAAATGAGAAAGAGATGGCATTATGGTAATTGTTGTAGCAGCAGCAGCAGCAGCAGCATCTTGATCATGATCCTTGTAGCTCTCCCATTCTTCCCAGCCATACATGGAGTGAAAATGGAGTTCTTTGAGTTTAGGAAAAGCAATAGCAATTAAAGTGTCAGTCCTCATTATAGCAAGTGATTCCAAACAAGGAAGTGTACACAGAGAATGTGGCAAACACTCCAATTCGTTCAAGCCCCAGAGAGAAACATTCTGCAAATTTGGCATGAAATAATTGTTGAGGACGGAGTGGTTGGTGGTTGAGTATTTGCGTATGTGCAAGGTTTCCTTGCAGCTGTTTCCACTTCCCTAGAGCTCCAATCTTACAATATCCTTCTTCTCCCACTATGAACAAGCTCAGTGTCTGTAGATGACTTTTCAACATCTCTATTCCTTTTGGAAACCCTCCTACTCGAGGAGTAAAAGACAATTCCAAATGCCTTAGCTTCCCTAACTTCCCCATTTGTTGTCCCCTGGGAAGGTTCTCAAATCTTTTACATGATTTAATCTTTAATGTCTGCAAATTATATAGATCGCACACTGTATCAGGTAATTCCTTCAAATGATCATCCCCAGTGATTTCAAGGTATCTTAAATGTATGAACTCCCCATACTTGAGCCCTAAACTTGAGTGCTCTCACACATATTAAATCATAGAAACAGTCTGATGAAATATCATTTTCTGATTTGGGAAATCTCAGCCCTTGCTCAACAAAAACAGTACTTAGAGTCACTCCATCTTTAATACTTGGCACGGCTACTGTTCCATCTTCTCTACTTGGTATCTTCAATGTCTAGTGCCGCGCTTTACAAGATGTTGATGCTGATTTCACAACCAACTCAACTTCTTCGGCGCCCATCTCCACTGTAAGGAATTCATCTTTTGCAAGAAATTGAACAAAATCATGCACCATGTCATGCATTTTACACCGTTCTGTGTTGTTTTCGCTATCCATTCTAAAATCTTGGAAGAAAGAGCGTGATGCTAATTCTTCAAAGTAGTCCCAACCTCTTCTTTCCATGTCGTCATCTGTACCAAGGTAGCCTTGTGCCATCCAAAATTGAATCAGCTCTCTCCTATCAATGAACTGAATTCCCAATTCCCCCGGCTCTGACTATAGCCACCACCGGGAGGTAAGTGCCTTCTTCTTCACACAACAATTGTGTCAGTATAATCTTCTTATCTATATCTCGACCTTTAACAAATCAACATGTGCAACTGTTTGCCTATCGTATGTGGCTGCATTGGGCCGTCTTGAACTGAATTGATATCTCGCCTTTTCAGTTGCAATATTATCGAGCTTTTCATTTAGATGCTTGACTTGGATGGCAATGTCCCAACGCAAGACAAGTCCACCAACAGAATGGCATGAGAAAGGAATGAATGAGCATCCCTGTTCAAGATTATTGAAATTAGTCGATGACCAGATATTTCTGACTTCAAATATTTACTAAATAGTTTATTCTGGTCATCTAATTAATGAGGATTTATGTATATATAACAACCAAAAAACCTAATTACTCTTATTTTCTGATTTTACTAACTATAATTTGTTGACCAATAATCCAATTTAATTTTTATCTTCTAGTTTTTTCATTTCATTTGTTTTATGTTACCATTTTTTAAAAATAAAAAACAAAGGAGGTTACAAAAAATAATTGCGCTCCTGTGACCTAGTGTCATGCTTCTATCTTGGCTATTGTCATGGTTAGGGTTTAATCTTGCGTGGATAAACTCTTTTCTATCTTGGTTCTTTATATTTAGCGTGGTCTATGTGGAGGTAATTTTAGTTTTATTCTTCTATTATGGGTGAGTGTGAATTCGAGGCGGCGAACAAGAAATGGATCTAGTTGGTGTTGATGGAAGAGAGTGTTCCATAGATCGAGCAAATCATCAATGTCATAAGCTGCATCTTTAAGCTTGCATAACCAATCCCTGACGCTACGATCCTCCACTTGCTTCATCTCTGCATCTTCAAGAACACCTTGAATGGCTTCAAAATTGCTCTTCAGTTTCAGCAATTGTTTCTCAACATCACTCACAAGGCTCACCTCTCCCTGCAGGCGTTCGCGGATGATCAACGCCAAGTGCCCACCACCGCATTTACAAGTGCATCAGCCATATAGTCTCAGGGATGAAAGAAAAAAGTACGAGAAATTTTTGTATGCTCTAGCTTTCTCTACTCTTTTTCTTGCGAATTAAGATCTACATATAGAAAAGAGAGATCAATTACATGCAGACGTCAACAAAGAAGGAAGCGCTTAGAGACTAATTAATATATTATTATGTAGACTTTGTCACACATATTATTAGGTAAGATCAAGACATATCACCCAATTTGATGCTTTCTATCTGGACTTTGTATTTTGTCTCTTGTTGTATATTTTGATTTCTAGACTAAAAAAAGCAACAGACGGAGACACAAAAGGAAGAAATATAAGCAATTGACCAATTCTATGTAAATTGTGTTAGTTCTTCTAAAAATGTTTTGAAGTATACATACCTGATACTCATGTAACAATCTCTTTCTTCTCTTAGTGTCATCTTCCTCAATCTATGAGCATAAAACAGATGGGGAGAAACATACAGTGATATCAACAAATTCTGAAACTATATGTAAAATAATTTGTTCTAAAAGTAATAATGAATAAAGGCAAGGAAAAGAAATAATTACCTAATTAGCATGCATGCAGCAAGTATGATATTGGAGGACTCTTCTCCTCCGGCAATTTTCTTCAAATGAAAATTGTTCGAGATTTCAATGTACCTTAAATGTTATTAACTTTACATGCTTCAGCGGAAATAATACTACAGAAAATCCACAAAACTTAAATCTCTAACGCATGTTAAATGATCAAAACAATTCAATGAAATATCAGTTCCTTGTTGGGAAAAGGCCCGGCTTTGCTCAGCTAAAACAGAACGTACCGCCCCTTGCTCAACTAAAAACAGAACGTACCACCCCTTGCTCAACTAAAAACAGAACGTACACTGTTTCCATCTTCGACCGTTCCTCTTTTCTGTGAACTATCAGCAATTACGATTATATAAAAGAGAATCAAAATCCTGAGGGAAGAGGAACTCAATATTTTGATCATTTTTACCAGTATCATCGATTTTGGTTCGCCTGACATGATTTTTCAATTTTTCAATTTAAAAATGTTTAAATATCTGAGTGATTTATGATTAAAGTAGAGCATTTTATATCATTTTAACATTTTTCAATAAGGATGACAATTGGAACATTTATAATAGGCACTGTTGTATGATTGTACCAGTAAAAGCTAAGGAGAACACTCATTACATTTGTGAGACTAAATTTAAACAGTTTATGGTAATACACACTAAATTAAAACAATACTGCATAGTTTTGAGTCAAAACAGAGCCTTTTCCAATATGAAAATAGAAGTTCATGAATGTGCACCTTCTTCTCGTGAACAAGAAACGGATCTTCTTGTTGGTGGAGATGGAAGAGAGTGGTCCATTGATCCATCAAATCATCAATGTCGTCTTTAAGATTGTGTATCCAATCTTCAACTTGCCTCTTCGAGAACAGCTTCAAATGGCTTCAAAATTGCTCTTCAGTTTCAGCAATTGCTGCTCAGCAACAGCTAAAGTCTTTCACGCTAAGAGGTGAACATAATATATGTGGAACCAAAAAATTCACGGAACAGGCAACTCTTCATAGTTTCAATATCATTCAAACATATTAACAAATACAGTGCATCTGTACGACAGAAGTGGCAATGAATTTAAGTGTTACAGTGAATACATATACAGAACATTAACAAATTACTGAGAAATTTTCGAGCTGTGAGAAAATTAAAAAACACAAGCTATTCATCAAGGCACTATACTATAAGATAACCGACTGCACAAGTATTTACACCCTAAACTTGCCTGGTTACCTTAACTCCATTCACTCCCAACAAGTATCCTTGTATCAATGGCAACCTCAGACTGTACACAACTCTGACTATTCAAGAAACCATAGGTGGATCACCATGCTAATGCGCTTACAAGTAACATAGCAGAAGCCTGAGGGCGAGAACCTGAAGGTGGCCGGAGCAATGCTGGTAACGATGATCTGAAGGAGGACAGTGCAGAAGAGGAAGCCACAGAAGCTGTCCTAGCTGAAATCAGTGGCGTGGTCTCTGACACTGGTTGATCGACGGAGTCAGCTCTTGCATCATGCTTGCAAATGGGGCAAAAGGTTCTCCAAGTAGTAAGCCAAGAATCCACACATGAGGCATGAAATTCTGTCAAAATTACAAGGCAACAAAATGTAAGCATAGAAAGATAAACCAGAACTTTAAAAACCATCTTAGAGAAGTTCTCAGTCGAACAGATTATCAAAAATAAATTGAGATTATATCATTACACACATTATCCAAATTTAAACATATATATGAAGTTAAGAAATCAGATCCTTAAAGATGGTAGATGGTAAATTAACTGAGTGATTTGTGGAGGAATAACTTACTGTGACGACACGGTAGAATCCTGAGTTCCTCCCCAACACTATAGTCTTCAAGGCATATGGCACAAGTCATTGAAGTGCAGTTATCCTCTAAAATGGCAGTAAATATCAAACTCGGCATTGCTTTGACTAACTGACTGCTCATTCCGTGAAACTTGCGGGAAGGAGAAGCTTGAGGTCGTTCTTGTCTCATACGGTGCCTGCGAACTAATAAACAAGTACCCAGCACCGCAGACATGGCAAGTAATGATATAAAAGAGATTGCTATGATTGACCATGCTGAATTTTCAAAGTTCGGGAATATCCACACATCCATGACTGTAAATCCAGCATACTTTATAAGTGTTTCCCCTGAAGCTTTTGAAACAAATACAGCGTGTATCTTTATGTCAGCTGCATTTCCCGCCACTGTGTTAAAAACGTGAGTATGAATTACGTCTCTTACTGACCATATAAAAAAAATTTTAACTTACGAAAAACATAGGAATGTAAATAGAATAGCAAAAGTTGTCCCCTGCATTTCTTGCACCAAAATTTTTGTTGAACTAGGTTTCTTACTGAATATAGCATGTCCTACAAGCCAGACAAGAATATAGCATGTCCTACATCACAATCTGCACAAGCCAGACAAGAACACGGCTGTACATTGTCCTCTACATTTATGGTAAGGAACATACATGCTATTCTTCTCCTTCGCAAGCAATGGAGTGAAGTATAATAACATGGTTATGCATAAGTCAATCAACAGAAGCACACAGCATCTCCATTGTTTTGCAATTAATAGCACCATATTATAGAAAGATGTACTCATCTAGCCATATACCATTCTATAGTTTCAAGTGAAGAAGCAGCAACACAACTATCAACTTGTCTATACAGTTCCATTGTAAGTGTCAATCAGGGTAAATTAGGGTTAGAATTATGTTAGGCCCAATAGTGCTAGTATTATGTAAGGCCCGTTAGGGTTAGACCATTAGGGTTTAGGTTTGATTTATTTCCTATTGTTCCCTATAACCTACCTAGCAGGCCTTACATAATACTAGCACTAATGGGCCTAACATAATACTAACCCTAATTTACACAGTAAGGGAGATGGCAATCAAAGTTACGAAATTAAATTCTGAAGGTGCTTATTCAACATGCACGCTTTGCAGCTGGATTTTAATATCTTGGCTTAGTCATGGATTATTATCATCGAACTGTGATCAACCCAAGAGAGAGATATAAAATATTGTCAGATCTCCCCCCAAAACAACATATATGTGGGCTGGTATAATTTAAACTAATTTTCATGAACCAATAAGGATGGCTGAAATTCACATTCACAAAGGAATACAGAAAGCAAAATATTTAATTTGACAAGAGAACTAAGGAATTACTTGAAACCAACAAGCCATCGTCTTCATTGTCGTAGACAATAGCAGCTTTATACCCTGCCTTTTGCGCTCTTCTAACTTTAGTCTCAAAGCTACACCCACCTCTAACGATCAACAAAAACCGAGAACTCCTATTACTTATTTGGTCAATCATGTCATCCAATGGTGAGCATGCATCGATAGGTGACGCCAAATGCAACACCCCACAAACCCCTGATCCTTCAATTGATGGAGCTGAAAATATCAGCATAATCAAAATAAGCTAACATGCTAACATCGCATAACAGCAATACAGCTTGCAGATTCATACCGGTATCTATGATTTACAATAACTTCTTTTGTGCACTCATAAATGCACAATCAACATTTTTCCTTCAAGTTTTATACTAACTAGAGTTCAATATGTCACTTTTCCCCAGTCCTTATATTGCGCAGCATGTTCAAGAGATAAACCTAAATTGTCATATTTAACCCTACAAAAATGAACCCTTCCCCGTATATGATTCTTCACAAGGTAGATTACAAACCCAGAAACAAATTCATCTCTTTCAGCCCAACAAAATCTAGAGACCCATACAATCCATAAATTCACATAGAAATAAATAGCCAAGAATCAAAATCTCTTCTTTTTTTCATCCAACTCAGCAAAATTTCCTATCATTCTAGCAGAAATGTAATAAAAACGCATTTAAAACTGAAGAAAATCAACCCGACTAACCGAAATTGGCTTCAACATCGTCGAAGGACAGAGTAAAATTCCTCCCCCTCAGAAACATGTTCGCGGAAGACATACGCGCACAAGTCAACAAACTAATCAATCCCAGAAACCAATTCATAATTCTAGAATTGATCCGTAAAAAGAAAAGCAAAAAAAAACTAATGAATTTGAAGAAATGATAGAGCTACATGAGAAGGGTTGAGGTAGACATCAGCCTCCATCTGAGAATAAAAACCAATCCTCTGTTTGATTGATAAATTCCTTTACGACAAGCTATTTTAGAGTCACAGATTGTTGATAGATGTGCAAAGGGGAGGAAAACAAAAGGTACGGTGAAGATTAAAGCCAAAATTTTCTATAATTATTCTCATAAATATTGCCAATGGTTCTGCTATAGTTGGCAGACATAATTTGCGCGCATGAATGTTTTTAAATATTTGTCAAGTTGGATTTTAATCTCTTTAATAAGAATTATCAAGAAACTATGTGTAGGAACTCAATTGTTTATTTCTGTAAATTTAAATGATTCAAAGAAAGTAAATTGATCCAAAATACTGTGGATGCTTTTATTTCTATGGTTCAGAAGCACCGACTTCAATAATGTCAATTCACAGCAGAAGGAAGGTGAAAAAATAAATATCTACCATAATCACAATAACATCACTGCAAAGGACTGCCAAATCACTCTAGCCAAAGCTCCTGCACAAAATTTGCAAAGAGGAAAACTTAGAACTCAAAAGCATTAACCAGTAACATTATATGCAAGCAGAAAAAATGAGCATTCAGAATGATAAATGACAAAATTGAAAAAGATATAAGATAGGTAAGCAGTTAATATCACGTCCTTTTTAGAACTTATAAACATTTAATGACAAGGACCAACTGCTCATTTAGAGCATTTATGCAAACTTATGAGCATTTACATGAAGTCGTGACAGTGTGACATCTTAATATCATTTAGATCTCAATTGTTATGATGGGTATGCTTAAGAAGATGAAAGCAAACCACACTGCATTAGGTGGGGAAAAAGAAAGGGGATCTAAATAAAATCACCTACGAATCCCTCTGAACCAACAAGATTACACCAGAAGGGTTTAACGGATGAAAGAAACACACTTTATAGCTACACAAAAACACCCTCGAGTAAAATCAGATACAAAAATCATCCATTGTTCCTCGTGTACCAAACAATGCTCAAATTTCACCAAGCAAGAGGACAAAAGGACATTGTCTAGTCATTTATCAAAGAACAAAGTGAACAGCATGTAAAATCTACTTCAAAGATGTTTCACACAACTAGATACTGTAGGTTTCATTAGTAACATAATTACATCATATTAATCATAAATAATCAGTAGAGGCAGTGTACATGCAAAACCATGAATACCCAAATGTCCTATTTGACAATGTTGAGCTAGAACCATACCAGTAGAGTAAATCTATGGGAATCTGAGGTATTGCCACAAAACAAAGAAACATACCCAAGAAGAAGAGAGTGAACAAAAGGCTTAATCTCCATTGCTCAAACAATCTCCACAGTTGCTTGACTCCACAGATGAAGCTCTGAGCTTAGACTTCTCCATTTTCATCCCCAACCCAAGAACAAAAACACTCAAGAACTCAATCCAAGACCACAAATGGCAGAGACAGACCCGAAATAGCATTAACCTAATTGCTAGGCCTCATCAATGGTGAGGTCGTGAAGCTAACTGCCCAGAAATGAGGCTGATTTGGAAATACTAAATAAATCATAGAAAAATAGTGGAATGTGCAACGGGCAAGTTTTGAAAAATAAAAATTCTTTGGGGGTACGTTGTAGAAATATGAGAAGGTTAAAAAGAACGCAAATTTGTTCTTATGTGATATACGACGCCGTATCACTGAGAAAAAAACAAGTTAAAAACGACGTTGTTTCCGGGGATCGAACCCGGGTGACCCGCATGACGGGCGGGAATACTTACAACTATACTACAACGACTTAATGTCTCTCTTTATCATATTATAATTATGTTTCTATGTGATGCGGTAAATGAAAATGACTTAAGAGGCTCAAAATAGATGGTGGTGATTTAAAAACTGAAGTAAATAGAGACTTAATGTGTTGTTGACCTTGGGAGTCCCAAGAGTTGGCTTGCAGATTAAGCATAATTGTCTCAAATCTCATCCTAATTCAGAGAGTCAACCCTCATTTAGTGTGTCCAGTTTTAGATTCTTTGCAATTTCTTTAATCATATTTTTATAATATGTACTCCCTCTTGCCCCCTTTTTTAAATTAAGATTTCAGTTCTTAAATAGCAGTATAAGAAAGTGGTCAGAAGTTTGAGCTAATTTACTTTCGGGTGAGCTACTAGGAAATTGAAAAAAAAATATTGATTCATTTTATTCGGTGATGACCAAATTATAAAATTGCATACGTATGAATTATGATAATAGTAAAAGAAAAACCTGACTAATAAGTAAATTATGTATTTTTAAATAATATTTTATTTTGGTCAACATTTTTCTCATTGGGTGAGTTATAGGTTGTTGGTTCAATTTACAATGTGTGGGCTGAAGAGTATTTTTCTAGTATTGCCTTTGACCCACCAAGAAAATTAATATTTCTCACCCAATAAATCAAATATAATTGGTGTTACCAATTTTGAATAATGGTGCAAACCAACCCTACCCACTCGGTCCTTGCTGTCCCTTTGTTGCACTTAGATCTAATAGTAGACCAGTTTTTATTGGATTTAGAAGACAACTAATGAGTTCCGATCAATAATTTTCAGATCCTATCAAATTTAGTTAACGGGTCTTTATCAAAACTCGAACTATTTGAAATTTGTAATTTTCGAGTTAAAATGATGAATAATGATTTTGTTTATGATTGCTGGTTGCAACGCATCATTCTCGAATATAAATTAGTCATATAAAATCCTTCTCTCGATAAACCAATGGTAAGTGAAAATAATTTTCATTGATGTTACCATTTTTAGTAAGATCTAAGAAAATAAGTGATCAAAGTGAAAACATTCTAAGAAATTAATAACTCAAAGCAAAGCAAATGAGCAAATGTTGCAGAGTCCAGAATCAGTATTGGAAACCTATCAGCATATTCACTGACTGACAATAACAGTACTGAACCAAACTCAACAAGTACCAATAAAAAAATTATTTGCTTAATAAATTAAAAAGACTAATCTCTCACAACTCACATGGGACAATGTAAACTTCACACAACATTAAATAATTGAAAAAAATTTAGAAAAACACAATTGCAGGCCAAACACTTGACGTCTTATCCATTAATCTTATTACAAAAGTAACCTTACTTAAAAACGTTACAGGGTATCAGAACCTGATTGATTTATAATATTTTTGATGATTGTGGCGGCGATCGATGAGATCGTACTTGAGAGATGCAGCGGGCGATCTCGGGAGGTAGACGAGCGATTCGGAGACGGCGCAGGTCCTCTTGCAGGAAGCGCAGAGGCTCGCTAGGCTAAACCGATCGACAAGGCTCCTCCTGGAGGCCTCTTGTTGATCATCTCGATCCTTGGAGCACTCCACCAATGCGGCGAAGAACGGATCCACGCTCACCCGGTGCTTGACCTTGACTTTGCTTTGGTTTGATTGGAAAGCGGGTCGTTTTGATGTAGGAGGGAGCGGGAGGAGGAGGGAGTGGTCACTACCTTTCTTGGAATCTTGATTATTCTTGGGGATTCCGGGAAACTTTTCCCAAGAGAAGGGTACCCGGGAGATGAGCCGGAGGGGCGTGGCGGGGCCGAGGGGGGAGGAGTCGTCGTCCAGGGAGCGGGACGAGGACGAGGAGAAGGACGACAAGGAGCGAGTCCGGCCGGAGGAACGGCACCTCCCGGCCGGAGAAATGGTGTGCTCCATTCAAGGTTTTCTCTAATAATGCAATGAGCTAATACTATTCTCTTATTTTGTTTTTTGGAGAGAGCTATACTATTACTAACTCTACTTGACTTGAACTTTTTATATATTGACATTAAAATATGTGTCAAAGCTGTCGTGACATTGAGACCAGGGGACACGAGGTTGAAATTCACATTACATTATTTTATCAAAAAAATAATACACTTGATGTAATTTATTTTTCTTACAAAAAGATAAAAGAATTCATGTGGGAGTGTAATAGTCATATCAAAGGATTAGGTTTTCTATCTGAGTTTCGATCTCTCGAATGACAGAATTAAAGTAAACCCCAAAGTTTGGAATTATCTAAACCTAGAATCTGCACTGAACTCATAGGACTCGAAACTTATCATACTTCCGATCTCGTATCTAAATCTTAGGTTTGAATTCATTGTTGGAAACCTTGTTTATGTAAACGAGAGTTTATACATATTTTGAATATTTGATATATTTGTCTTTTGGGTCATGTGTGGTATATTATGGGTTTTCTTCCATTAATATTTCTTCGTGATAAGATCTGGTTTTAAAAATTGTATTGGAAACTACGTTGATATAAGATTTTTCAGCGATCATTTCGATCGATTCTAGTAATCAATTTGTGCGATGTACATGTGTGTTGAGTTTGTCTCGTCGAGAACATGAACTTAGGTTGTGCACTTGTAAAATCAATCAAGTATTGAATGAGATAATAGCATATACAAATGCGAAAAATGTATAACACGTTAGTTGAAATATTGACATATATTATAAGATATAAATAGTAGCACATTACTCACACATGAAGAAACGTGACCCCTTATATACTTGGAAATTGAAGGTAATAGATGTGCTCTTGGGTCATCACATAACGTGTAGTGGAGAGAGATGTAGACTAGCTCAGGTGTGGAAATAACCACGTGCACCACCTCCATCCCGTCTTGGTCTTGAGCTTGATACATAACCTTTTGGTATAAGAATCACAACCTGTCTATGAGAGACATATTGAGAACATGTGTGTATGTTCAAAGCAATGACATCTCTCCAATTTTAAAGATTGAAATTGGATAAAATATTCATTTTTTCCCGAATCTTCTTCCTACAGTTTAATACAAATCAATAGTTATGTCGCTAATTTCCACTATTTGCATCACTCATTGGTGGTTTAAATCTGGTTCATCTTGGTAGACAGTTGTTCAATAATGCTTTTCGTGTCGTAGAGGGAGCAAAATGTTTTAAGGAAACAACCTTCTGTTGGACTCAGAATTCCTTCTCTTTCACAATTCTCAAGCAATTTTGGTGTCCACGTCAAAATTAAACCATTTGACAAGTGTTTGTGCATCATTACTTCCATTATAAGTGGCTTACAAGTTGATCACACAACTCATAGGCGAGCCAACAAAATGTGTAAAGAGAAAAAAATAATGATATTCTGACTTTTAATTTTATTCGTGCTGATTATAGATATTTATACTAAACAGTGTCTTATATGAAGAAGAAAAAAGATTAATCTGTGTCATATTTAAGTTGGAGCATGTGAATTCACAATGTCCAATTTGTGAATAAACTCATGATAACTTCAGCATGTAAGCACTTTTTGGATTCAGCTCTATTACGTCATATACGTCTTCTGACTTTGAGTCAATTGTGTCTTGCGCTTAAGGACTCCAAATTGGATAAATTTCATGCGATCTATTTTTATTTTTCATCAACGTGACATTTTAATTTTATACTTAGTGGTCATTGAAAGTTCAAAATGTAAGGCATGAATTTGATGGGGCTATAATGGGAAATAATAATTGGCGGTGGAGGGAGAAGGTGTGGAGCATACTCGGGTCGGGTCCATCATTTCATTTATTGCTTACTATGCTCTTTATGTAACACGTTTCACTCTTTTCAATTTTTTGTTGTCTTCGGGACCCAAAAACAAAGCATGAAACTAATTAAATGAGGGAGGAGCACGAAGTTTTTATATATATTTTTATGTGAAATTAAATATCTTAACTTTTTCAATGGGGGTTGAAGATATTTACATATTTAACATTTAACCAAATATCTAATCAAGTACCTAATATATGTATTGTCTTCCTGATGATATTTTAGATTTGATTTTTTCCCACTATCTTATAATGTTAGTTTTTATTCTTTCATATAAAACTCATTAAAACTACAAATATCACTAGAACCCCCACTGACGACCTTAATTTTATAATTTTTAGAACTATAATAAAAATTGAGTATAATTAAATGTTCAGTTTTATCCATCAAAAAGTGGTTCGTTTAAACCGAACTGACTAAATTTTATAGATATTTATGCTCAACTTTTTACCCATTCAATTTCAAACTAATGATAATTAAGATCATGTATAAACATTAATTTTAACTGACCAAAAAACTATAATGAAATCAAAATTTAGGTAGATGTTTTTGTGTGGAATTAAGTGGCGTCCTTTGTGAGAATAAAAAAGAGCTCCTTCATCATACGTAGATGATTTTAGGTGCGACATGTGGTAAGTGAAATTCTAATTTGGTTTATCCGGTTAACCAACAATTTTTGTATTATATAAACCGTAACTCAATCAAAATTATCTGGTTAACTTAAAATAAAACCATAATTCATGGTTCTCAATTTTTTTAGTTTTGGTTCGGTTTAATACTTGGTTTGATATCGATTTTTGATTTAAAATGGACACCCCTACCGAAATTAGTAGAGTTGGTTAAAAATGTAACCGAAATACGCAAATTGGGCTGAATTGTTTCATAATTGGGGCCCATCTGCTTAGCCCAAATTAAAGTGCCCTCAATTTGGGCCCATCACCTTCCACATTTATACGTGTAAATTACTAAATTTACACGTTCAATTATCGGTAATATACTTAAGTTATACTTATATACTGTTGTTTTTAGACAGTAAAAATTAAATTTGTACAAAATAATATGCAGCGTAACATGGTATGATAGAATTATAGGCACAACGCACATGACACAACACAACACAAAATGAAGAATTATTAAAGCTCCACACACATAACATATTCAAATTAAAAGTAAGATTATATGGTCGGTCCATTAATTATGAGTGAGGCAGACATAAATCTTCATCTCCCATATCGCACCATATCTTCCTCTCTAACGTAACAATATATTACAGCAATATCACAGTAGTCATTTGTACAGAAATTAATGTTATAAGGACTTGAATATAAATATAGGAAATACACTTACATGCAATAATTATTATAATATTATTGTGATAATTTTGATGACAAGGGAATTTCTATTTTTAGCACACGACCTCACTATTTGAGTGTCGTAAATATGAAATATCTCCTATGTTTAAAAATATATGTTTTAAAAGTAATTTGAGGTTTTTAAAGAGAGTTCTAAAAAATATTCGTACACTTAAATTTTGTTCTTGAGAAGATATTTGATCGATTTGAGGCATGCTTTTTTAAAGAAAATGTGGTGAGTTTAAATTTTATACTAAGTTCTTGACTCTTGAGAGTAGAATAAAAAATTAAGTAAACATTTTTTTTTTTAAAAGTTAGTTTTCTAATAGATCACATCCACTGTTATGGATATCCTCGCGACCGGCCGATATATCAATGATATATCGATTTTTGCAAGCTTTTCGAGACGAAACGATCGATATCGGCGAAAATACCAGTCAAACCCGGTTAACCCAGCAAAATTCAAATTGATTTCGGTCCAAATCAATTAATTCCAGTCTACTCCAACTTAAATCAGTTAATTCAAGTCTTGTCCAATCTAATCCGGTCTTATTCGGTCTCCATTCATTCATATCTTTCAGTTTCACGTTTGAATTTCGAGTTTATTGACAAGTTTGAAATTAAAAATGATTAAATATAATTCATTTTGTTTTAAATGAATTATAAATATATAATTATTTATTTATTGTAAAACGCTTTTTGCCGCGATTTTCCCGCAATTTTTTCGGGATCTTCCCAAATTTATTAGATCTCCCTTTTTGTTAGGTGTCCAATATATTATCGCAATCCGATTTCCGTAACCTTGATCACATCCAGTGGCGGAGCCACAGGGAGGGCAGGGGGGCTACTGCCCCTGCTTGCCAAATTGTTTTCCCATTTTTTTATGTATTTTAGCTTGAAATTCAATACAGAAATAACTAACTTGCCCCCTTGGTTGACTCTGATTTTGTTTCCAGTAATAAATGGATTCTTGAAAATAAATAGTACAAATGACTATTCCTAATTTCTAATAACTAATTTATTAAACATGTAACTTCAAAAAAAAAAATTATTAAACATGTT
>JAYMTP010000893.1:0-28102 GCA_036897365.1 Geranium brycei | reverse complement strand
AGCTTTCCACTTTGCTGTTATATTCATTCTGAAATAAATCTTCAAGGGGTAAGACCCTTCTATAGGTAAATTGCAGCCATACAACAATGATTAATAGGATACAAACTCATTACTTGACCCACATGATGACAAATACCTGCCACTAATTAAATATTGTCTCGCAATCCCTTTCGTTGATAAGCTTGTCCTTACGTAGAGACATGAACACCAAATACCTAGTCATGAAAAATAATAATTGATTGAAACATAATAACAAATGCATAAATGCTTAATAGTATTCTTACATGACAACAGGAGGATCCTTAAATCATAACAGAATCCATTCAGATAGCGGGAGGATTATGATCTTCATCGACCTTCCCTACTGCCTCCAGTATTGACGAGTAAGTAATCCGATCATACTCAAAACCTTCTGAGTTCATTTCTTTCATCAACTTTGCAGCCTCCTCAAACATACCAGAGCGGCTGAGACTGCCAAGAAGAGTATTGTATGAAACTGCATCTGGCTTAAGGCTAGATTGCTTCATCTTTGCAAATTTTTCCATAGCCTGCTTTGGGCCACCAGTCCTAGCCAAGCCATTCAAAATAATATTATGCGAGTTTATGTTTGGCACGCAACCATTCTCCTCCATGGTTTTGAGCAAGGAATATGCTTCATCTATCATACCAACCCTTACCATCCCTGACATCAGAGCGTTATATGCATAAACATCAGGTTTACATCCCAGCCTTTTCATCTCATTAAATAGATATAGAGCTTCATTTATACGCCCGCATTTTCCAAAATGCTTAATCATCAAAGCATATACCCGAGAACTTGAATCACCGCAATTTTCTTTCAGTTCTCTAAATAATTCATTTGCAGCTTCATATCGTTTGGCATTTCCAAGAGCGCTGATCAGGCTGCAATATGCAGATGGACAAGGAGGGAAACCTTTTTCATCCATTTCTTCAAGAAGCAATAGAGCTTTCCCAACACTTTTTGTTTTACAAAAACCATCAATTAGTATTGAATAAGTAAATGAACTGGGATCAACACCATTTGCCTTCATCTTCTCAAACCATAAAGCAGCTTCAGAAGCTGGAGCTCTAGCATCAAATAAAGTTTTAATTATGGTATTATACGTCACGACACTCGGTGTACACTGAAAAGACTCCATCTGACCAAAGAGCTTAAGCACATCTTCCAAATGACCTGCTTTCCCCAAAATGTTCATGAAATTGTTAATGAGCACAACATCAGGCTTGCAACCCACTTTTAGCATATTCTTAAATACACTGTAGGCATCTTCAATCCTCCCAGCTTTTCCAAGCCCCTTAATCAATTCTGTGTATGTAAACACAGTTAGGGAACAACCTTTCTCTTTCATCTCCTCGATCAGACACAAAGCTTTCTCAACTTCACCCAATTTGAAATGAATTCCCAACAAGGTCGTATAAATCTTCGCAGTGACCTGAAAGCCATTCTCTTTCATTTCACTGAACAACCTAATAGCAGAATCAAAATGACCCAACTTTGCAAATACAGTTATAAGTGCACTGTATGTTACCGTGTCCGGAAAGCAAGTACCTTCATTACACATCTCACAATAGAGCTCATGAACTTTCTCATGATTTCCTTCTCGCATCAGCATGAAGATCACAGAGTTGTAAGTGCTTGATGTAGGCCTGCACTTGCGGCTCTTGAGTTGGTAAAATACAGACAATGCCTTATTCACCATCTTGGCCCTACCCAAAATATTAACAATGTTAGATAGATCGGTTGGGCCAACGATGCACGTACCGCGAACCATGTCTTGGATTACCTTCCACATTTCACCATACATGCCAGCTTCATCCAAACAATGGATCAAAGCCATGTAAGTGGCAGAGTCATGTTGAAAATGTTTCCTTTTGCCAGCCCATTTGAAAAACTGAATCTTAGCATTGATATCAACATCTATCTGCAGGACTTGACGGACCAATCGAAGATCCACTTTCAGCTTCAACACCTCCAAAGCCTTTTCCGCATCAGGCCCCCACTTGAATATTTTCAGAATCCTTATAAACCTTTCGTCCAAAGTCCTAACCGAGGGGTCCTTCCACGACACCTTTCGATTCACAGGCAAGTTTTGCATTGCATCAGTGGGTGAAATGGGTGACCGAAACATTTCAACTATCTCCATTTCTGTCATTGCAACATAAAGATTCCATCATATACATAACCAAACAATCAGAAGCCAAACCATCAAACAAGACAAGCGGCATCAGAATAAAAATAGAGAAACCCAATAAACAAAACCATCCAACACGACATAGCATTTGATGGTGCAATCATTTAGCTCTATCAAACCATAGAGAAATCATCAGTAAGAACTGGGTAAGATACAGAAACTGAAGCAAATCACAATATAAATACCCAGTACCTGTCTGCTTAATTCTCCGACAGAGATGAGGTAGAGTTGAAATTGATCGCCGCAAAGCCATCGAACCCGCAATCAAATTCCTATTTCCTTCTACTATAAACTGGAAATGGAACTGGCATACATGTATAGTTAGGGTTAATTATCATTTGAAGCATAACTTCGATTCCATGGTCGTGTCATTCTCTAGTGTTGGAAAGAAAGCGAACACAGAGAAGGAGACCATACCTAGAAATATAATCAGTCAATCAGATGAAACCCAGAATGTGACTGTAGGAGAAAGAGACGAAACTGGGCTTGAGCCTGGGCTTGGGTGTAATAGCCATTGTTCAGCCCAATTATGGTCACATGATGAAGATTTGGACTGCCACAATTGCAGCGGTGGCAGCAGCCTGTAATATTCGTATTCTTTGACTACATTACCGTCTTTCCACTTGTGCATGGAGATAGAATCGTTTTTCCACCTTATGTTTCATGATCGATCGCTGCAAGCATCAATCAACGGCAAGCTTTTTTCGTTGTCGATTTTCACCGACAATAAGCCTTCTTTTCTAGCAAAGTCCACCGAAGATAAGCCTTCCTCTCTATCGACATTGGCCGACGAGAGAGCTTCTTTTTCAACGATTTTTTCTCAATCTAACAATCTAGTGATAGCGTAATTTTAATAAAAGGATCGATATATCGACTAATTGTATAATTATATGATTCATCGATCGATAGATCAGTGATCGTGCGAGTGATCCACAATGTCAATATTTCACAAATCGCTCTTTTTTGCGATTTCGTATCGTCAGAATACGATTTCTCGATGTAGCTGTTTCATGAAAAATATTTCATTTTCTTCGGACCGATGAACACATATTCCAGATGAAATGAAACAAGTTTCATAAAATCCAAATGCACGTTTGATAAAAAAAATGAAACAAATTCCAGAAAAAAATGTGTTCATAAATAAATTTCATGTTTTGTTAAGTTATTTCGATTTCTATGGAACTTTGCCAAATTGTGATAGAATATTGCTAAAACTTGAAACTTGTTGTAGTTGTCATAATTAGGTTGAACCCTCACTGGCCCAGTTCCCCTCACGTTACAGTCGGGAACGCGTAACACTCGAGTTCCCTCGTTACAGTCGGTTTAACATCTCGTTACACCTCTCTCCCAACAGGGTTCACCCGCATGGTATAGTATGAAACTCAGGACTCTCATTACACCTCTCCCCCAATAGGGTTCACCCATATGGTATATTAAAGAATTCAGGACCCTCGTTACATATCCCCCCAAATAGAGTTCACCCATAGAGTATAGTATGGGACACGGGACCCTCATTACACCTCTCCTCCAAACAGGGTTCATTCATATGTATATAGTATGGAATCCAGGACCCTCACGTCTCTCCCAACAGGGTTCACCCATGGGATATAATATGGAATCTGTGACTCTTGTTACACATCTCCCCCAACAGGGTTCCCCTATAAGTTATAGTATGGAACCTATGACCCGTTTGAATCGTGTTTCAATATCTAAAAATATGTTTCATTTTTTTGGAACATGTTTGATTCGTCTGAAACTTGTGTTCTTAACTTCATTTCAAGTGATTATTTTTTGATATATGCTATTTTAATGAAAAATATTTTAGAAGAACTGTTTAAGCTTTGTTTTAGAAAGTTTGCATTGTGTTTCAATTGTCTTAAAACTTTTTCATTTTTTAAAATCTTGTTCTATTCAGATTAAATTTTTGTACTTAACTTAATCTCAAGTAATATTTGTGGATTTATGTTATTTTCATGAAATTTATTTCATAAACCTTTTTCACTTCTATTTCAGAAGAAATATACCCAACTTAATGAAACATGAAATTTGTTTCAGAACACATTTTTTGAAACTTGTTCTAGTTTTTATGAAAATGTGTGTTCATGTTTTATGAAATTTGTTTCATTCTTTTTTAATATGCGTGCATTTGTTCAAAGAAAATGAAATATTTTTCATGAAACAGTATCAGCGAGAAATCACATCTTGACAGTACGAAATCGCAAAAAAAAAACGGTGATTTGTCAAATATTGAAATCGTGGATAGCGCAATAACTGATATATCGATAAATGGATAATTTAATTATATGATTACTCGATATACCGATCGTTTGATTTGAATTACGCTATTTCTAGATTATTAGGCCGAGAAAAATTGACGAAAAAAGGCATCTTGTCGGTCAACGTTGCCAGAAAAAAAGGTTTATCATCGGTGAACGTCGTCGGAGAAGAACACTTGTCGTCGATGAAGGTTAAAACGAGTATTTTAAATAGAAATTTGGCAAAAAAATTGGCTGAAAAAACGCTATTAAAAAATCTGCATGAAAAAGTTCGCAAAAAAATTTGACACAAAATCATGAGAAATAAATGTAAATAAAATTGAGGAAAACCACAAAATTACCACTTAAAATTTGAAATGATCTTCACCATTAAGATCTGAAATGGGTGATTGAGGGGGAATTCCCCATGTCCCTAATGTCAAAACCTGATATAATTAATCTAATATTGAGAATCACTTAAAGCATCTTCAATGTGGCCCCATATTTAGCTATTGTATGGAGTGAAAATAGACTCCAATGGGGCTCCTTACATGACTCCCTACAATAGAGAGCTCATCACATTTCATTTCTCTCTCCGTACATGTAGAGAGATTCTCACATTCTCTCTTACTATATTAGTTTTTAGTTTATTTACAAACTTTTTTTGTAAACAAATAGTATGAAATATTAATAAAATAATATTTGTAGTTTAAATATATAGAACATGATTGAAATTGAACGTAAAAAATGGCTCTCTACTCTAATTCCAATGCAAAAAATCACTCTTAATGTTAATTTAAGTGTAAGGAGCAACATTTGAGATGCTCCTACTAGTTACTATATCTAACATAAAGAAAATGGTAAACAAAATCGGTAAGCAACAATAATGACAAAAGGACATTTTAAATGTCCTTTGAAATACATATTCTTTCCCCAAAACACTTACATTAATATCTTTTTGACATTTATTTTTTTTACTCAACGAATTGATGATTTATTGAGGATAACTAGCAAATGGTTTCAAGAGATGATCAAGAGCTATAATTACATAAGATAATAAAATTACCAAATTACATTGAAATTGAAATTAGAAAGATAAGATCGGATCGAGGACAAATCCTATGAACCTTGATGATGAGGATAATGGGTGCACCTATTCCGTTTTGGTCCAAAATTCCGACCAAGACTGAGATGAATCATTATTTTTATTTAGGGCCTTTATGAACTTGAACTTGGCAATGCAATGAGTTTATTGGGTTTTATCACGAGCATCCTTTTTCTCTGAGCAAAACTCTTCAATTGGGTTGGAGAAGGCCCAGCTCGGCGAAGCCCACCAGAAGAGAAAAAAAGATGGGTCTCGGAGATGGCCCACCAGAACCTCGAGAGAATCCCCAGACACATGCTCCTTGGGAGACTCCCCAGACGCATGGTCCTTGGGAGACTAGAAAAGGGTCACCTCTCAAATAGGGTCTGCGGCGGCACTAACTGAAGCGCCAGCGGAAATCGAGGCGGCGGAAACTGGAGGGACGCGAACGAGTTGTCATAAGCGCTTAATCATTGACTCCACATGTCACTTACTATGTCTTTACCATAAGTGAAGCACTACCTCTGTCGAGGCAGTTCATGACTATTATTGAGGACTGTCCTATTAACCGTGTTCTTTGGACAATTTATAAATGGAAGGCAAAATGCTAAAGAGAGGAAGAAATTAATCCATTATTTCCCATTTAAAGGCGGTTGAACTTGGAATTGGAGATCATAGTAAATTTAAGAGAGAATGAACAACCAAGTAGAAGACCTAAGCTAAGACACAAATAATGAAACACCTAATTTTTTGCAGATAAACTCAACACAAGGAAGCAATAGCCAGCAGCATAGTCCTAAAAGTAGCATTGCTTCCATGTAAATAACTTTCTAACCAGATGGGGTACGATCATATTACCCGTTTTCTTCTTAACAAAAGCCTATAAAAAAATCCATACTTGAAATAAAAATCAAATCTGGCACGTGATAAAATCCAACAACCATAGCTGCATCCCATATCTCTGATCCCAGACGACTAAGATTGTTTCCGTACGGACAAAAAGATTTCATCACTATTTGCCTAATCACGCCGACTCCGGTTTCTCAGTCTCCATAGGTTCTGAAGAGGCCGGAGGTATCTCACCACTGTCAGCAGTTGAGTTGTCACCACCATTAGCAGCTGCACCTTCACTCTGGGATTGATGTTCAGATTCCTGAGGCTGTGGTGGTGGTGTGTTTTCAGGAGTAGATGACTTGGCAGGGACGGGTTTTGGTTTTGTCATTATTGGCCTGCAAAACCTGTGGCAACCAAATTTAACAAATAATCAACCTTCACGGCAACAAGAATATACAAGTACAAACATTACAAAGAGAATCTTTTTGTTAACAAGAATGAGCACTACAATACTACGACAAAATTTTGAAGTGAAGTGATACCTATCGAGTGCTTCAGCTTTTCTCTTCACATCTGCTGTCAAGAGAACAGGATTAGCATACTTCGGGAGAGAGTCTTGCTGCTGCTTCTTTTCTCTTACCCAGGCCTCTGCTTCAACACACTCATTTAAGACCTGCAACAAATGTATACAGATTAGTAAAGCACTTGCATGAAGATAGAGTCAACAAGAGTACTTCTGTGTATTGGCAGTTACCTTCTGCCTCTCGGCCATGTCAATATGATCTAATTTGGCATCAGTTGACATTGCTGCCTCTCTGTAGCTATTAATACAATATGATAATTGATCAATTACCGACCCCCTCTCCAAAGACTCCTTGAAACGCAACTCAATTGGATCACCTTGCTGCATTAGTCACATTATCTCATCAAAATGGTTTATATATTCAGCCTTTCTTAACTCACTTTAGTTTGCGCACTACGTAAATTCTGTGTATGTGTAAGAGGATGAAAAGATAGTGGTCATCATAGATAATTAGAATGCATACCGTCTTCAACTCCTCAAGTTTAGCAACATAAACACCTTTTGTTTCATCCTCGCCATCTTCATAAAGCCAATCTTCTACCTGCTGAAGTTTTGCAATGAACTCCTCCCTCTCTGAGTCAGTGATAAATTCATGGTATTTGTCACTTAGCTGTAGAGTTAAAAATAAGGAAATTAGTTAAGTCATAATAATATGTGATCATGCCATATCAATATGCATAGGTAAACATCACACCTTGTTCCTCATATCATATACATAGGCCTCAACAGCATTCTTCCTGTCCTTGGTCTCTTCCATAACTCTATCTTGCAAAGCCATTTCAAACTCCTTTTCAACTGCTTTCTGCACATCCGTTGGCATCATTCCACCATACACCAATTCAGCTACAGGTACATTTGTTTTCTTCACCTTCTTTTTTGGCACCTCAGCCTGCAAGTCAAAAACCCATGAATTCTTGTCAATAGAACTGTAACTAGGATAAACAAGCAAGTAAAACAATCAACTTTAGTTTGCAAAGTTGAAGCTACCTAATCTAAGCATTCCTTAGATCAATTGTGCATGGGTTTAAACTAAATAAGAACAGGGGAAAAGAAATTTTGAGTAGAAACTCCTTTAAAAGCAAAATCATCCATGCAGGCAGTTGGAGAAACAAAATAACCAATTAATATGGACAGTGACAACTAACCTTAGCATCAGTATCCATCTGCACAGGCTTATCTCCAGACTCAGGGACACCATTTTCACTGACGGGAGGAACATCGGCAGTTCCCTTGGCATCTTGCATATTGACATCAGCCTCAGTTGAGCTCGGAGGAGCACCATTTATATTTTCATCCATCTCCATCTTTGCAGAATCCTTCAAAACAGGAACCTCAATTTCTTCCTCCTCCAGTAGCTACAGACATTTAAAGATATCATTAGAACATACGGGCACGCAAAGATGCAAATGTAAAAGTAGAGGGTTAGAAGACTAACTGTAGCAGACTCAATGGATACAATCCCGTGCAGATTTAAACGAACTTTCACTTTAAGCTTGGCTCTCTCACTCCTTGTGCATTGGAATGGACCAATCTGCATCCATGAACAGTATAACAATTGACACAACAATTACAGATAATCAACACGCAGAAACTAAAGTGAAAGGTTTCAGACTATTTACCGTATATGTGCTGATCTTTGCAGGTGCCTGTAACTCGCTCGGATCAGCATACTGCACATCAACAGTAAATGTTCCAGATCTATAAAATGTGAGAGCCTTGACACTGGGAATCGGATTTCCCTTGGGAAAAACAATAGTACTTTGTTGGTTATCTGCTGCTCCATTCTGAGCATCGGGTGCAGAACCTTTCCAGGACAAAGCAATTGAGACCGGGAAGCTCTCATTGACCTTCAAATTAAATATCATTGCAGGCAAATGGATTAATAAACACCAGCACACGCATTTAGGAAGAAAAGAAATAATGGCCTGATAATAGACACAATACTAAAGTGTCTAAACTAAAGATTCTACTACCCAAACAAAACTAGATTTAGAAAAAAGGACACAAGATTATATGATTCTCCACAGTATGAGAAGGTCCACGTTCAGATGATAAGAGTAACACTATGCTACAACAAATTATAGCCTATACGCTGGTTAGACAAAACTGCTATGCGGAAACCTGAATGTAAGAACTAAGAAACTGACTAATATCCAGTCCCACCTCATCAGACACTGCACTCTTTTAAAAATGAAGGCTTAGGTAGTTCGTACAAAAATTTGGAAGTTGTAGAAAATAAGAGGAAAAGAAGTACCTGAAAATCCCGCACTTTAAATGTAGGACTAAGAATTGCACATTCAAGGGCAGCACCCCTAGCCACACACTCACTTGCATTCATTGTGCGCCTAGGCTCCTTGCTAAAGAAATCAGTCAGTATCTTCATTATGGCAGGAACACGAGACCCAGACCCCACAACCTCAACCATGTGGACATTCTCAACTGAAAGTCCTGCATCTGCAAGAGCCTTCTCCAAAGGCCTCTTGACTCTTTCCAAAATAGGAACACTAATTTGCTCAAACTCATCCCTCTTAATATAACCCCTGACATCCTTATCTTCCATTAAGCACTCAATGTTCAAAGGTGCCTCAGGGTTTGCACTAAGAACCTTCTTCAGCTTTTCACAAGCAGCACGCAGCCTAAGGCAAGCCCTCGCGTTCTGGAAGACATCAATTTTATACTCTTCCTTAAATTTCGCTGCAAAGTGCTGGAAAAGAGCTTCATCGAAATCCCTTCCACCCAAGGAGCGGTCAAATGAGTGTGCTAATATTTTCAGCTGGCCTTTCTTGAAGCCAGCAATACATACTTGCATGCTTGAATGTCCAACATCAACAAATGCAACATTCAGTTGATCATTCTCAGGCAAATCAGTTTTGTAAATCCCATAAGCTAATGCTGTGGCCGTGGTTTCATGAATCAATCGAAGGGGATGCAGACCCGCAATTGTGGCTGCATCCATAACAGCCCTCCTCTGAAGATCTGTGAAATAAACTGGAATTCCAATACAGCAATCTACAACTGCTGCATTCAAATTTTTCTCAGCTATCTCTTTTAGGTTAGACAACATCATCCCTAGCACTTGAGTTGGAGTGTATGTCCTCATTTCTCCCAGATACCGAGCATGGATCAAAGGATACCCATCCGGCCCTTCAGTGATGAGAAAAGGCAAGGACTTGAGATCCCTTTGCAATTCAGGATCAGAGAATTGCTTACCAATTAATCTCTTTATCTGGGAGATGGCATTTTTTGGATTCATCATAGTTGATGCTGCCCCTGCAGTCCCAATGAACCTCTGCTTGTCGCCAAAACATACAATAGTTGGAGTTTCACGTTTTGACTCATCATTGAGAACAACATCAATACCCCTCTGCCTTGCAACAGCTACAATGCAACTTTCATTGCCGAAGTCAAAGCCAACCACGCTCATTTTTGCTAGAATGCTGAATTAAGTTCACACCCAACAGGTGAACGAAAACCTGTTGAATGCCATCAAAATTCAAAATTCATTAGAGGGTCTTCCACAACTATACTACAGATATGAACATGAACAGCACGTACACAATCAGCCAAATTACCAAATAAAACCCCAAAATATCAGTACTTTGGCATGTACCAAAGTACTACCTATGCATTACACCCTAGAACTATCAAGTATCAATACTTGCATGCATATTTCTCAGTCTTTCATCAATATCTATCAGAACAAAATAGATAATCAACAAATATATAAACACATGGCACAAAAAAGAAGTGTGATACCAATTGGATCAGATGTAAAATATCCTCTGATCTTCCTTAAATCTACAACAAGCCAATAATAAACAATGACTGTTCCTGATCAAATCTGAGTCAAACATAAATGAAGCCGCTCAAATCTACAAATGCAAAAGGACGCGAGAGACAAAAACAAGCGGCGCAAATCTGGAAACCATTAGCAGAGCGCGAGCTAGGGTTCTGTGATCGTACCTTCGGCGGCGAGATCGGTGACGAAAACGGCGATGATGTTATGAAGTCGAGAGGTCTAGAATTTGCCTTTTGAGGAGCAGGTTTTGTGAGGGGGCTCGGAAGGGGCTTAAATAATGAAATGAAGGGCTTGTGTAGAATTTTCGATTTAATTTCAAGTGTGCAAAAACTTATAGTCCATGTGGTCCTAGACTCGTCTAGACATACAGAGCTTCTAGAAAGATCCACGGCCTCTCATTTTCATTTCTTTAACTTTACATTATTATTTTCTTTTTCTGGGCACATGAGTGTGCGTCACTGCCAATAATCAAATTGAGTTGTAATGTAATAATAAAATACGGGAATGATTCGAGGTGGTTATCTTAAAACATGTCCGTTTTTTTAAGTGAGTATTCTTATAATTTTCTTTCCAGATAGCTATACTTAAGATTTGCAAAATTTTCACTTTGCACCTATCTATCTAATTTCGTTAGTTTCTAACATTTTTAATACGTGAAATGACTAAAATACCCTTAAGAATTGAATGAGTTATTAAAATTGGATTGAAAAGACTAAAATGTCTTTACATATACTTCTAATTTCAAACCTATGTCATCCATTCTCTCTTCCCTCTCTCACTCCTCTCTCTCCTCCTCGTCAATGCTTCTCTCACAAGTTATTATCCCTTTCATTTTTATCAAATTTAAATAAATTAAACATCTTTTTCTCCTACATAAATCTATGAAAGAATGACATTAAATGAATCTCTGATTTTAGAGTTTGATGTGGGTTCAATTCTGTGGGAGAAAAAGATGTTTAATTTATTCAAATTTGATAAAAATTAAAGGGATAATAACTTGTGAGGGAAGCGTTGATGGGGAGGAGAGAGAAGAGAGAGAGAGAAGTGTGAGGGGATGAGAGAGAGAGGGAAGAGAGAATGAATGACATTAGTTTGAAAATTAGAAGTATATGTGAGGACATTTTAGTCTTTTCAATCCAATTTTAATAAGGGTATTTTAGACATTTCACATGTCAAAAATGTTAAAAACTCACGAAATTGGATGGAGATGTGCAAAGTGAAAATTTTGCAAATTTTAGGTATAGCCATCTGGAAAAAAAAATTATAAGAGTACTCACTTGAAAAATATACATGTATAAGGATAGTCAACTGTAATTATCCCTAAAATAAAGTGACAATAGATACGATGCTAAATTGCTAATCCTGCCCAGGTATTTTTTATAATTACAAAGTTAAAGTTTAATAGTAATCAAAATAATCTAACCATAAACAGACTAAATTAAAGTTTGAGAATCAATCATTCTAATATGGTAAAAAGGGGATCGAACTGGAGAATTGGGTTAAGAATCGAGACGGTCCCTCACATCATAGTTCACAGACTGGTTCGATTATATCCCTGGTCAGTCCGGTTCGGTTTCGGAACTGAGTCCACCCCACTCATAGTAAGTTATTTTTAATCATAATTTTGTGTGTTCTAATTGAACGGTTATAGTGAGTTCGCAACGAAAGAGTTATTTTTTATTGATCACGTCTCATGTGTAGGGGTAAGCATGGACCGAGTTAGGCATGTTACACTAAATTTTGGACTCAACTCATAAGGAGCGATTAGAGAAATGAGAGCTCATTACCCAACTTGGTTGGAGTTGGTTCTAGCGGGTGGGGGAGGGTTGAAGGTTTTACCCTACCCGACATGCCATCAAGAATTGTTTAATTTATGAGCTTTTGAAGCATTGAAGTTATTCTCAAAACATGATTTTTAACATGATTCTTACCTAATACCATTTAATTTAGAAACGATGATGAGAGAGAGAGAGATAGTCGGGACTTTGGAGATGAGGAGAGAAGCGCACAATAGACAGGTGTGTGGTCAAGATGAAGCTTCTCAAATGGGATTGGGTCTCTCCAAGGTTGGTTTGTGTATGGGTATGATCTATACAAATTGAATAAGTAACAGGTTGGACTGGATTATACATCTTCAACCCACCACCTACTCTAAATGCCATTGGGTTGTTTTTTAGACTCGTTACCTATATGTGTTATACCAAATTGAGATTAGGAGTAATTACAGATCAATACACCAGTAAAACCTCATTCCAGGATCAGTCACCCAAGTTTGGAAAAAAATTTCTCAGTCCTCAAAGTTTAAAACGTTACACCTAAGTCAAAATTCAGTTAAATCTAACAATAATATTTTGTAATGACCAAAATGCCCTCCTTACATGATTGCCAAATTATATAATTATTTGATGAAATGTTGAATGATCATTTTACCCTTTATTAAATAGCAAAGTAAACTTATACTCGAAGGTTAGGCTAGTCTTTTCAAGTAGCCAATTAAAAAATAAATTTAAATTAAATTAACTGTGAAACTACATTTGTACCCCTACTTTTACTCTTTCTTATCCACTGATTCTTATCCACCAATTAAGAAACCCTTCGTCTCAACTCAACCCTTCTCTTATTCTTCAACATCCCAACCCACGACCACATCTCCACCGCAACCACTAGAGTTTCGACGACTCCAGAACGCCGCCGACGTGTGTGGCCCGAGCGCTCCCAGACCGGACAAAAATCGATGCCATATTGTCCTCTTGACCAAGCCGAGCTAGATCAGAACTCAATCTCGGAATCGGGACGGCGGCACCTCGTTGACGTCATCTGGTGCGAGCTCGGGTCGGCTACACCTCGTCGACGTCGTGAGCTTCGACGAAGACTGAGTCCTCGGCCATAGATGAGCACTTGCTTCAGGGTCGAGTTCCAATGGAGAGCGAGCCGGTCAATTTTCGCAAATAAGGGTACAATGGTAATTTTATATTTATAAAATAATTATACCCTCTATGAATTACACTACGGCATTTTGGGTATTAAAAAAAGTTAGCAGTATCTGTCAATAAATCGAGTGAAGTGTTAACCTTTTAAAGTTGAGGTACCGAGAAATTTTTTTCTAAATTTGGAGAGTGATTTTGGAATGAGATTTAGGCGGGTGCAGTGATGCGTAATTATCCCTCGAGACTAACTGGGGACATATTAGGGCGGGTTGCGGGTTGGCGGGCGTTTGTGCTCAACCTGCCTCATGGGCCGATATTCGGATATGAGCCCATTCTACGATGAATCATGAGTGTACGCGACATCGATACAAGATGAGATGAGAGTGCCAAAATGCACATAACATCGTGGCGGGAAAATGCATTCTCCATAGCTCCTTCACTTTCACTCTCATTAGGGTTTATGCCTTTTCTCGGGACCCAAACGGAAAACCAACGGAAATGCCGACTTACAAAATTAGGGGAATCGATGTTGATTTCCCTTTCGAGGCCTACGATTGCCAACTTGTTTACATGGAAAAGGTCATCCAATCCCTACAAGGGGTAAGTCTTCTCAACATCTCCGAGTTTCTGAATCCAATTTTATGAGATTGAACGATACTGTGGATTGGCTATTTTTGTGTTTTGCTTTAATCTGTGCTAAAATGTGTTGTTTTTGTCTTCTTTCATGATAGGAGTTCTAGATTAAGACTTTTAAGTTGCATTTGGATTCATTTAGATAAAGAATATGGATAACCTCGTTCTTGAATCAGGAATTCTTATTTCCATTCCGTGTAATTAGACAAAGAGAAGAGGCTTTTGTGAAGTATTTTGGGTAGTGTATCTCGTGCCCTATTGACCGCACAAGCTATTTCTAGAGGTCCTAATTGTTATGTGCAACAGAAGATCATTAATACACAAACAATTTCAACTTAGAGGACAATGGGTTCATTCTCATATGGTCTGTTGATGTTCTAAATTATACTCTCTCCTTTCCAAAATAAGTTCATTGCTTCCCAAAATAAGTTTCTAAATTACACTATTTTTTGAAGGAGTGAATTATACATGAGTGTATGAGCTAGTTACAAGAGTATTCAAGTGGGGCACGTGAGGGCATGGTGAGAAAGTAGAGTACTAACTTCAATTTAGATTATGGGGTGACGTGATGGTCCGAGAATGTAGGTTAGAATCTGGGATATCGCCCGGTTATTGGACTGATGAGGTGTTGACCTAACTTACTACTAGTGATGGATAGAAGGGCTTCACTCGACTTGTCTGAGCTCTTATTCAACCCAGCAACCTTCTCATTGGTCGAGCATCTCTTAGGGTTGTGCGGCTTATTGTATATGCTCAAGTGAACATTTATCATATTCACTAACTTCTGTGACGTTTCCTTCTCATGCGATCTAAAATAGTTTGGTCAAAGATAATTTATACAGATGCTTCCTTTGCAGCCTCTACTCTACCATGGTGTTTTACAATATTTCATTAGAATTTTGAATGGTAACTGCCGTTTTTCTTATGCTTCCTCCATCACAAAATAAACATCATATATAAACTTTCTAAAAATATGTAGAATTATTGTGTTGCTTCCAGCCTTCCACTGGAAGAAGTCATCACTGTCTTAGCTTAAAGATACCATTGATAGTAAAAACATAATTTCCTTAACAGAAAGGTAAGTGGGGATTTTGCCCTTGAACAACCCTTTAGCACAACGGCATTTATTTTTGACACAGTGGGTGTCTTATACTCACCATCATTTTTGATACTGACACAACAGAATGCTTATTCTGCTATGGTATGAGCCTATGATGCTAATTTGGCTTCTGAAAATTACTAGTACATATTTATTCATGCATTCATCGTACATTTTCCTATCAGCTACTGAGTTTTAATACTTTCCATACATAGAATATGAATAATGAACGTGTATGTGTGTATTTAACTTGGCAGAAATGTAATGCCTTATTGGAGAGTCCAACTGGAACTGGAAAAACACTTTGTCTCCTTTGTGCTACATTGGCTTGGAGGAAAAGTTTGGGTGCATTCTCTACGGGTGTGAATGCTAAAAACACTGCGGGGAGCAAATCAGATGTTTCATTATCACAGTCTGCAAGTACAAATCTTCCAACCATTGTATATACCTCACGTACGCACAGCCAACTCCGACAAGTGATTCAAGAGTTAAAAAGAAGCAACTACAGGTCATAGTTTTTCTGAGTGATCTCTTTTTTCATTGAGTCTTTGTAAAACTGCTCATTCTCATGCATTTTGAATTTCTATAAACAGACAATGGACTAGAAATATTTTTATTACACACCAAAATTTGGATCAATGGAACACACCAGCCTACTTGGTTGAATAGAATGATTGAGTGTTTGGAGCATTTTTTGCAACAACATCCATGTTTACACACTAGTTTATTATTTAGCTGGATAACAATCTATTGACTGAGTACTTTGGAATTAATTTAAATCTTGACATGTGACATGGTAACTTATAGGAGCTTAAATAGATTGTAGAAGTAAGGATATTTTATTGACACGACCACTCAATATACACTCATCTATGGAATGTAAGGTATCTCAAAACAGATTATATGTGCCAAAGTATTGTTTGTTCTAAACGATTTCAGGTTTTCAGTCGTCTCTGTTGTCATTTGTTTGATTTGAGAATTGAAACCATAATGTAGACATCTGAAGAATTTTTTGGGGGAAATGATGCTCTTGTAATGTGGGTTTCTGAGTGTTTTTCTTGAGTATTATAAGTAGCAAGATGGTTTTCTGTTTTACCTTATAGCATATTGATACTATTGTTTACCTTCTGTTAACTTTGTAGAGTTTTAACATAGTTAATGTAAGAGAATATGCAGACCCAAAATGGTTGTATTAGGATCTCGAGAGCAACTATGCATTCATGAAAAAGTGAGTTTACTTCGTGGGAAAACACAGACAAATGCCTGCCGTTTTGTAACCAGGAAGCCTGGAAAGCATCGTTGTTCACATTTTCCTCGCGCCGCTGGTATTTTCTTTCTTTTGTGTACTCTATGATAATAGACTTGTGTACTTGGTATTTGTTGGAAGCCTTTATTTGTAAGCATTAGACCTTGTACATTTTTGTTCGGGTTGATGAAGATATGGTTACTCTTTTTATATTGATTGTCTGCATAACAACACCTCATCAATTAATTCCATAATAAGTTACGTTTAGAAACATACTATGACTGACCACAAGAAGAATTTCATTTGCATTCTCTCTCTTGTATGGTTTGGTCTGTTTTTGTTCTAGTAGAATCTCAATGAATAATTTGATAGTGTAGCAAGCAAACTGAATACATGTGGAGAAGTTTTAACTTCTCTCTTGCTTGTTGGCTTTGTTTGTCCTTTTCTTATTCTCCTCTCTCCTCATGCAAAACTGGTAGTCCTAAGCAAACGTATAGATGATGATGAAGTGTTGAATGGGGGCAAGTCTTGCTGGAGTTCTTGTTTTCCGGTGGTGTTTGTTTGACACAGCCACCATTGTAACTTTCCTAATCCTATTCATTACAGTTTATCATTCCTGAAAAGGCCTATCGAGTAGATGTAAGCTTCTCGTCTGATAATAACTAATAATGGCCTCTGAACTCATTGGTAATTGGTTTGGTTGGAAAACACTAGTATAGTAGCAGAGCAGGCTTAATTTGATGGAAAATCCCAATTGGTATGAAAGTAGTCCTGCTACAGTGAATAGATGCGAGGTTCCCTGATAGTTAATAAGTAATATACCCTCTCTGATGATTGACAACTGTTTTTTTTGTGGCTCAAGTAAATATTTGTTTGAACAAATCTAACTTCTAGACTTGTGTTATTTGCTGTAGAATATGTGAAGATTAATCCTGATCTTGGAGATGAACCCCTTGACATAGAAGACATGGTCAACATTGGAAAAAGCTGTGGGGCGTAAGTTCCTTTAGTTGTGATTTCTCTTGTTGAAAACACCAATTCCATAGTTGGTTACGAGGACTATGTTTGCTTGCTATCTTACATGATACAAATTTTTCAGGTGTCCCTATTATGTATCACGAGAACTCCACAAGGTTGTTGATATAATGTTTGCACCTTATAACTACTTAATTGATCCCAATCTTAGGAAATCTCTCAATCTTCAATGGGATAGCAGTATACTCATTTTTGACGAAGCTCACAACCTGGTGAGGATTAATGCACTTTTATCTGCCCCTTCAAATATTTGCTTATCCACTTGTAACCTTTTTTTGTACTAAGACATTGCTCATGAGGCTTAGTTACTTCAAAATGTGTGCACTTAGCTTACTATTGACTCCTGTGGATGCAGGAAGGCTTATGTGCAGATGCAGCCTCATTTGATTTGCATTCTGGGCTTCTCACAGCTTGCATTTCTGAAGCTAAAAGTTGCATTGACCTCTGTGCTGAAAGGAGGGAAAATTCAAGTGACAAATCACGGAACCCAGAGAATTTTGCAATTCTTAGAGGTAAACTTGATTTTTAGAATTTGCCAAAGGGTGTCAGATAGTAGAAGCATATAATAGTTGCCTACCACTAGATGACTATACACTCTGTTAATTCTTTAGATTGTGAGAGGAAATTAGTCATCTTGAATCACTTAGTTTCCTTCTTGGAGAATTGAACACTGGTGGACTTGAGGTTACTTTAGTGTATGGTTAATATTGACCTGTGTTTAGGCCGCATCAATATTTGGTTTATTATACTCTTTTTAGCTGATAAATTATACCTTGCAGCACTTCTATTGAAGTTTGAGGAGCAAATTGCTGAGGTTTCTATTCAGTCGAAAGAACTGGGTTTTACTAAGCCTGGGCCATATATCTATGAATTTCTTGCAAAACTGAACATCACACAAGAAACTTCCTCTAAGCTTATAGAAATAGTTGAGGATGCTGCAGTTCTTCTTGAAGAAGACAAACTTCAGCAAACAAAGAACAATGGCTGCCGGCTGGAAACTATAGGTGACATCCTTAAAATAATCTTTCGAGATGGTGGCAAAGCTCATGCAAAATACTATCAAGTGAGTTTAAACTCGTCTTCCATTTGTTAGCCATATATATAATTGATTAGGTCTATTTGAAGTTTCGTTGCCGATCTTCTTAACTTTGTTATCTAACATGGACTTCTTTTATATCCTGCTTTTGATATGCATGGAGGAAGTATGTCTAAATTTTCTTTTCTGTCTATTGAAGGTTCATGTGCAGGAAGTTGCCTCGAATACCGCAGATACATTTACAGGTAATTTGTTGTATTTTCTGGCTTATGTGGCATTTGTTCTTTTGTTTTGGGTTTGGGGGATTGAATGTTGAAATTGTACACCACTTAAAATACATATTAAATAATTTTTCTGTATGCAAAATTCACAGCATAAATTGGTAAATCATATAACAACCCACAGTTTGCTTGAGAAGTTTTATATTCCAATAGCTAGATAAGTTTAAAATATTGTAAACTAATCACCCTGTATTAGATAGTCAAGCAGAGTAGTGTTGTTAGCAGCAAAATGTAGGGCTTATACGGCAGTGGTTTGTTCATATTTTAGCGTTATAACAATTGCAGTCCATTTTACACATCAAAGAATTAATGTTCTTAGTTTTCTGCTCCTCCTTGCATTCTGGCGTTAAGGTTCATTTGGATTGTGGTGCTTGGACCCAGTTCTATTTATATCTTCTATGCGATTGTTAGAGATCATTTATTGATTTCTGGCTCCTTTTTTATACTCTTTTTTGGGTGGTCGGTTTCTTATAAACACATAGGTACACATTAATGTGGAAGGAGTTTACTTCACTTTGATTCTGTTTCTACTTTTCCTGTGTGTCATCACACTTCTTTTGGGAATTTGATCAATAACTTCAAAGCTTCTGTGTTTTTTTAGTATGACAATTCTTACATATATCTCAAAATTTGCCTTTTAATCTCACCTAACCAAAGAACTTTTTTTTCCCCAATTTTCTACTGCTTTACTTTGCTATAAGTAAACTTGTATATATTGTTGTCTTAATGACAACTCATGGAAGAGATTATGATTGACAGTTATTCTCTTATTGGGTATCAACCTTTTCTGCTAGTATCGTTTATCTCTGTCATCTTGATTGTACAGGTAAAGCATCTAGGACATTCAGTTGGTGGTGTTTCAATCCAGGAATTGCCATGGAAGAGTTCGCCAAGAAGGGCGTGGGATCAATAATATTAACATCTGGCACACTGTCTCCTATGGATTCATTTGCTCAAGAACTAAAACTGTAAGTCATAAAGCAGACTGTTTTTGACACCTGAATTTTATTCATTTGACAAGTTTATATTTGCTAAACAAGGTCTTTTGTGTGGCTAATGTTAGAGAGTTTCCTATTCGATTGGAGAACCCTCATGTTATATCTCCAAATCAGATATGGGCGGGAGTTGTGCCAGCTGGTCCATCAGGCTGCTCTTTCAATTCGTCATTCCGAAATCGCGATTCATTAGAATACAAGCAAGAACTTGGAAATGCTATTGGTATGTCATTCATAATTTCTATTATGGTCTTTAATGAATACAACTATAGCTACTAGTATCAGGCTCCTCTCGTGAACAGATGGTAAAGATAAATGTTTTTTGTTTTGTACTGCTTCTTGTTTCAAAGTTACATTTTCATTTTAGTGAGGTTGTAGAGGGTGATCTTTAAACTCGCAGTCCTTTATGAATGTAAGGTTTTTAGATCAAATGGGGAAATACCACTGGTGTTTTATAGTATCTTTCTATGCATCGCCTCAAGCTGCTGCAAATTGCTACTGCATTATTTATATGCTTTTAGGCAATATTAGCTAGCTTTGTTCTTGAAGCTGGATGCAATCTGCATCTATGACCCTTTTGGAGACGGGTTTGCATTATGTGGGAGCCATGGACCAATATTTATCCTTCAGAGTGGGTCTGATTTATTTTACGATGTATTTGTGATTACTGTGAGGAGAAACTCAGAGGTTGTCACTACAAAGCCGAGGAATGGCCAGGAAATTTTATGATTTTGGAGGAAGAAGGTGATAAAATATGCAAAAAGAAGGTTAGCTTGTAATGTCCCAAATTAGTGTATATCAATCCAATCATTTGGTCCTAACTTGTAAGTACTTTATAGTAAAAAAGGGCTGGCTTTGTATAATATTAATTTGAAGAGATCCTTTAGAGAGGACATAAGTAGACAAATATTGTTGTCGTCCTTTGGAAAGGATCACTCTCTTTTGAAATAATTTTCTTTGGCTGATAAAAAAATGACAAATATTGTTGTCTAGCCTTCATTTCATTCATCATATTTATGATACTCGGCATTTCCCTTTTCTGGACCTGACTTTTTTTACTGTCAATATCTGAGCCATTAAACTGAAATTATAAACAAGGTATCCAACTGAAGCCTTCCTTAACTGTTGAAAAGCAGTGCCCATTTTAATAGCCCTGTAGTTCTTGATAATAATGCAAAAACCCTGACTTTCTTGAATTTCATATTCCAGTCAATTTTGCTCGGATTGTGCCGGATGGCTTGCTCGTCTTCTTTCCGTCCTATTACCTTTTGGATCAATGCATTGGATGCTGGAAAAATATGGTAATTAATCTAAGTCAATTATTGTATATGTTAATTTGATTTGATTTTTTGAGTAATAATAGTTCAATTTTTGCAGAGCGGTATTAAGTCTACAGAATCTCAAACAATATGGGAAAGAATTTGTAGGCATAAACAACCTGTAATTGAACCAAGGCAATCGTCACTGTTTCTTCAGTCCATTGAGGTATATGGTGAATACTGTTATTAGAGTAGTCCAAGTTAAATTATGCTTAGTAAGTTTCCTTATTGAGGCATGACTACTCCCTATCAGTGATTTTCCTTGTTCTCACGGTAGCATTTTCTCCCCTGATAGTTCACCTCATATGATATTTTGGCAGGACTATATGGCTAAACTGAAAGACACTTCAACTTCTGGTGCAATATTTTTCGCTGTCTGTCGTGGCAAGGTGTGACTTCACCCACACTTTCAACCTGCATTCTGCTTTTGCCGAATTCTTCTTATGTTGCTTCGACTTAGAAAGATGGAACCAAAACAACTAGCATCATCATACTATCCTTTTAAATTCCTTAAGATAGACATCTATGCTATATCGGCAGAGACGGGTGGGTTTAGTATCACTTACATTACTTATTTGCCCTCAAATGATATAGCCCACTTCTTTTATCACTGCTTACGTTCTTCATGTCTCTATTTCGTCTGTTATTTTTTAATTGCTTCAAAGTCAATATTATAATGTGTAGCCTATGCTAATAACATCAATTGTAAAGATTAAGACAATATATGGTGATTAATGGTTTTTGTTTTACCAGGTTAGTGAAGGACTAGATTTTGCTGACCATGCAGGGAGAGCTGTAATTGTCACTGGTATGCCATTTGCCACAAGGACTGATCCAAAGGTTTCATTATTTTTTACTCATTTATACTAACGCTTATCATGTTTTTCTTCCAACAAAAGATACTGTTTATGCTATGCTGGGAGTAGAAATCCATTCAACAATCAGCATAATTTCCTAACTTGTATCCAATATACATGCATCATTCCTTCTTTTTGTATTGCTTGCCTTAGCATGTTTTAATGATTCAGTCTTTCCATTTCACATGATGTCTTACAGGTTCGTCTGAAACGTGAGTACTTGGATCAACAATCACTTACACGAATAGGAGAATGTAAGGTAATACCTAGATTGCTTGATGCAATATCACTTTAAGTCCTGTCAATATTTTCCTACCTTTGTAATTGATGCTGACCTTGCAGTATATAACTGGTGAAGAGTGGTACAATCAGCAAGCGTCACGGGCTGTAAATCAAGCTGTTGGCCGTGTAATCCGTCATCGCCATGATTATGGCGCAATTATTTTCTGCGATGAAAGGTTGTTTTTCAATGATTAGCTTGTTGGACTTTACCAAATTGCATGAAATAGTGAATACATTTTTTGGTTGCTCCAATTTTCGTCGAGGAAATTCATTTTATTGCTCAATTCTTATTTTCTTGTTAAAACTGAAAGCGAGTGTGGTATCTTGATTATTTACTTAGGTTGGAACGTCTCAGTGTTTACCTTTTTTCCAACTATTTTGTACATATTCTAAAGTTTGAGTAAGAGTCTGGACTATGGAGTAACTGAAAGTCTGCAGTCGGTGTTCAACCTAACTAGTTTTTGAATTAAATTCATGTTTCTTTTCTTAAGTAATAAACTTACAAAATTGTGCATGATAAAATCTATTTTGAAAGGTTTTCTTTTTCTAAATAATCACAAGTATGTCATTTCCGGCTCTTGCAGTCTCAGTTATTGGAAGTGGGTTATATTATGATAGTGTTCTCCCTTTCTCTGTATTAGAAATTCACTCTCTCCCTATATATGTGCCTGTTTGTGTGTTCCACACTCATATAGCTGTACAGTCTCTCGTCAATGTTTTTATATTACATCAATTAAATTAAATATGGTTTCATTGGTTGGTTGCCGAATAAAACCTCTTGTTGAAATGACCGACATAAACCATTATGAATCTCACTGTTAGTTAGGGGACCTTCTGCTTCTGTCCCTCATGTGCGTTAAGTAGTTACAGTATAAATATATGTCACTGTTGAGCTACATTCAGTTATGTCTATCCTATTTACTTCACTTCATTGTTTAAATTGATCAGGTTTGCACATTCAAATCGCCAGTCTCAGGTATCACTTTGGATTCAGCCTCATATCAAGGTAATCTCTTGTTGCTTTATACACGCCATGTTTACTTACAAAGCTCCGATGTTCACTGGTATCTATTTATGCAGTGTCACTCCAAATTTGGTGATGTAGTTTTCACATTAACCCGTTTTTTCCGAGATGGAAGATCTCGTAATCCTTCAACTCCGAAGCTAAGAACTGAAGACAGGGGTAGAGTATTTTCCAGCTAAAACTCATGTCATGATTTTGATGCGTTGTGATTTTCTGGTTTGACTAAAATTGTTAAACAATTCTTATTTGAATTTTTCCCTGAATTTTTAGAATTCTCATGGTAGTGTATGTATGCTGCTGATGGTAAGTTTCCTTGTACAGGGAATATAAGAGAGATGAAAAACATGCAGTTTTTGGACACATGTTCCCAAGCAAAGTCTGAATCTCAGGTGATCTTTCACTATTTTTGAAGTGCATGCTCTTACACTAAATAGAAAATATGAGTGTTACTGTCTATTTATTTCTTGGTTATCCCTATTTGCAGACTTTGCAAATGGGTCAAGATTTCTCAGGAAAGTCATCATCTTCCATAATTGAATCTAGAAGAGGTAACACTTCAAGCCGGTTGGGAGAAGTTCTTCCCGCTAACCGCTCATTTCTTACTCACTACAAGAAAGAAGAAACTTCACTGCAGAAGTGTTCAATTGATCTATTTCGCAATAAAAAGAGGTTGCTAGTTCATGGCAGGGAGGACATGCAATATCAGAATCGTGAAATAGTCGATCTGACCAGTGATTCCTTATTAAATGAAAAATCCAGAGACAAAGATCTTATGTCACATTCTACAAAGAAGCATAAAATATTGGGATTAGGGCATGACTCAACACCATGCATTAGAACTCCAAATGAGCGTCCATCTGTTTCCAAAATGCCAATGTTGGATGACATTTCATTTCCCTTTAAACCCGTGAAACGTGAAAGATCAGATATTGCTGATAGTAGAAGCATGCAAAGCGCTGGCATCAGCTCAGCATCATTTCTTGAGGGTGGTGCTACAATACAAGAAAAAGATGGCCAACGTATCTGTCAGAAAAGTAAGGCTATTCGGTTGGGTCCTTCCTCTTCCGGTGACGATGAAACAAAAGGGACAGCTTTCCTTGTCCAGGTAACATACTAAATATGTTTACTTGCTTTTTTATATAGATATGGACTTGAAGCAGTTGAAATTTCCTTTTGTTTTGACGTGCTGATATTTTAACATGGTCCAATCTTAGACCTTATGAAGATGTCGAAGTGGAGAAAAACATGGTGCCAAATAACAAAATTAGAAGATACCGTATTACGACATCTAGATATCTGTCCAATCAATTCGAACCCTCTTATTAAGAATAGTTCATCAACATTGAATAAATTTCCTCATTGTAAATAAACATGATACTTACTGATGATATTGATATATGGGTCGCAGGTCAATGAGAAGCTGAATGCATCAGAGTACAAAGAATTTGTGGGTGTTCTGAAGGTACTGAAGTCGAAAGCGGTGAAAATACAAGAGGTTCTACAGTCAATTGCTAGAATATTCAGTGGACAGGAGAGGCGTCCTCTTCTTATAAGGTATGTCTTTCACAAGTCTTCTGTCTTGATACTAAATGCTCTGCCATTTCCATTTCCATTTCCATTTCCAGTTCATTTGATCTGTTTTGTTTGTGTCGACAGGTTCAAGGATTATATTCCCTCAAGTTACCAATCTCTGTACGAGCACTACTTCAAATTAAATGTTGAAACCAAAAAGTAAGAAACAGTCTTCTTATATTCAGGGCTAGGGCTTCCTATCTATATAATATCATCCATCATTGTCAAAACACTTGTATTAAAAGTGAACTGCAGCTGTCAATTTCATTCATTTGTTAAGAAAATAAGCATTGGAATATAGATGAAATACTTTAAAACTGGGTTGTACATATCGGGTCGGGCTCCACAACTAAAAGCTCGAACTATTAGTTGGGTTTGACCCTACCCTTTATATACAACATTTTAATTTCATATTCTTTCAACATGGGACTTTACTTCTCCCTCTCATGTTTGTACACGTGAGACTTATTTCCCTTCACGCCTCGTACGCATGAGCCTCTACTTCAACACAGAACAAAACAATGTATGCAATGCATAAAAAGTAGACCAAAATGTCTGATTGAAATGTGCCTACAATTAAGGATGCGCGTACCCCTTACGATTTATTAAAGCCGTGATAACAAATGCAAGATTTTAATACATTTTGAATTTAATTATACATAATTCGATCATAAAATTACATCATCATAGCCACAAATTGTTAAGGTTGTTTCATCGTTTTCATACTTCTGTGTCTCACAAACTCTCTGACGATTTAGAGTGTAAAATTGAGTACTTATTTGATGATTTTAAACTCACAATAATACCATTATTTATAGGAATAATTTTAGATAGGTCACCTAAAAAGTTTTGATTTTCATATAGGTCACTAAGTTTTTATTTTAATTTTTGAGGTCACCAAAAAACTTTTTGTCTAATGTTACTAACTCTGTTAGGTTTTTTTTTTGAATTTTAAAATGACCAAAATACTCTTTGATTTATCATTTAATATTATTTTCAATTGAAATGACTAAAATGTCGTTGTTTGGTCAGCGCGCCAATTGGAACGTGGGTAATTGGTATGCTAAACAAGTATGTCGTGTTTGTTCCCTAAAACAAAAAGAGTATCTTGTGTGTTGTTTTCACAAATTTTCCCTTTTCCAATTCCCTTTTCCAAAATAAATTACACGCGAACTGTGCCATTTCCATAACATGGGTAGGGAGTATTATTTTAATAACATAGCAAACTTGAGGCTACTACATTAATCAATCATCAATGTCCCTCCTCAGCGGCCCCCTGTTCCTCCTCCGGCTCCGGGGCCTCTCCGGCGGTCCCTCATGGGACCTCCGGCGCAGCGCCACTATCTGATCCACGAAGGCGCTCAGAATGTACTTGTACGACTTCTTTTCGTTCATGTTCAAGTAACAGAAGAGCAGCTCCTCCATGTACTCCCAGTCGATCTTGCTCTCCTCCTTGAGCTTCGCTTCCACCACCTCCTCCATCGACCTCCTGAAATCCTCCACCGGGCTCCCCGACGACGTCAGCACCGCGATGCACTGCTCCGGCAGCCTCGACGAGGAGGACGAGGAATCCTCGTCCCAGATGGTGCTTCCCTGCGAACCGGACGAGCCCGGTTGGGCCACGAACAACCGGTTCGACCCGCACAGGTCCGGGGGCGGGTTCACGAACCGGGGAGACTCGAACAGAACCGGGTCGATCCCGGCCTTGCGGGCCGGTTCTCCACCCTGCTGTTGCTGATCCTCGAGGTAGAGGGACTTGAAGTTCTCGTAGAGGAATTGGTCGATGTCGGAGAGGGTCGCTGCTTCGTCGTTTTGGTCCGGTTTCCGGCTCTGGCTCACCGCGAAAGAGTGCGTTTTCGGGTGCTTGCAGCCGGATAGGATCCAATTTTTCGACGAAGAAATCGAATCGGAAGCCAATTGGATCGGTGGGTGTGTTTTCTTCATCTTGGATATGTAATCGTGGAGTGACTTTTGAATTTTCTTAGGCATTTTTTGGTTTGGAACTGGAAATGAAATTGGAGTTGGAGTAAAGAGATTTATAAGCAAGCGAAGAGTAATATAATAAAACATGTAATATGGGTTTTCGAAACAATAAAACGTTTTTGCATTTTATGCAAAAACAAATGGAAATATTTAAAGCTATAATAATGAATATGAGAAAGTAACATAAATGGGTGAGGAGTGCGTGAATGTGAATCTGTGTATTTGTAGAATGTTTGGTGTAATTTTGGGATATTGAGATATTTACAGTCTCGCCATTAATGGTATATATTACCCATATTAATTGGCTAATTAAATACTTTTGGCTTATGTCCTCATTATTGTTGCTAAAATAATTGGAGAATCCGGACAGATATTAATGGATTAAAGCACTCAATTGATTTCTCCATACTGCATTAAAATTTTTGGTTTCTACCAATACTCTAAACAAAAATCATGTTAAATATTTCTTTATTTTACCTTCTTCGATTTTCTTCCCTTGTACTTGAATATTTACAAGAGTTATATTATTTTTTAATAAATGCACTTTATCTACATTATCTGGAAATTTCACACATCCCTCCAAAAGAAATTTGAGCCCACGACCCCCTTAAAATCTGAGTTCGAAACCATTAAAATTCCTTTGGAGAACTTAAAGTATGTGGTAAATAATGGAACCCACTAGGGGTGCTCATAACCGGTTAACCGGAACCGGCGCCGGAAACTGATAACCGGACCGGGCATGGTCAGTTTCCAGAATTGGGAACCGAGACCGACCGAATTTTGGCCGGTAACCGGGATGCCGGTTAACAGGAAAATGTACACCAGTTTTTCGGTTAAACTGAAACCGGTCCTGTGTCATTTCTTATCTATTTTGCCTCTAGATTGGGCTAAATTGAAGACAAGACAAGACAAATTTTCAATTTTTTTTTCATTAAGGATGAAAAACTATTGAGGATGGATCAGAGAGTGCACAAAGGCACTCAATCTGACCTGTCCCTAATAATTAAAAAACACCCTTACCTAAGAGTGAAAACCATTAAGGAAA
>JAYMTP010000892.1:0-28119 GCA_036897365.1 Geranium brycei | reverse complement strand
CCCTTATTCAGGTTTTGTCCCACTGGGTTTTCCTGAAAAGGTTTTTAACGAGGCAACATTAAGCACATCCAACCCCACTTACATAATTATTTATGTATGATGATGTCCAATGGGGAGTGTTGTAAAATGATGGACCCCATCATGCATAGTGTTGCATGACACACTTTCATACCATAAGTTATCTCCACCACGTCATGTCTTAGGCAAATCACATGAAATCATGCTCCATGTTTCAAGCTTCCAAATAGTATTGATATGACCTTGCATGCCCACATATTCATGGTTTAGAAACATGTGGCAATGTTGTCTTGAAAGCTTCACCTTTATTTGCCTATAAATTGGTGTATTGTCAAAGAAGAAATACAACTACCCGAGGTCATTTTCTTACTCCATATTCTGGTCATTTCTCTACTTCCAAGCCTTGCTTTTATTTAACTAAGTCTTGGTTCCATGTCTACTCTTGCTTTGTAAACTAATATTGGTTGCACCCTTTAAACCAATGTTAAAATATAATTTTCACAACAATACCACCCAAAACTAGAGTTGTATTTCAAAATTTCAAATATAATCGTGTACATCCATGTATGGGAGCCCAAACTGCAACCTGGCGAATCTAGCCGTTGAAATAGCTGAGCGTGAGTAGTAACGGCTGAGATCGGCAGAAGACGGTGTGAAGAAGATAAACAAGTTGTGAAAAAGAGAGCGTAGCAGTGACAAATTGAGGAATACAAAATCTAATTGGTCCACCTCCGCCCTTTATATTCAAGTTTCGCGGCAACACCATCATCCACCACCACCTCCTTCTCTCTCTCTCTCTAAAATCCTCCTCCTCTCTCTCTCTCTAGAAAACCCCCATCACTCTTCGACGCGGGAGTCTCTATCTACACCCTCCTCGCCTCTCTCTATGTTAGGTCTCGGATCTCGCGGACCCGGCCATTGGTGAGTTGCGTACTGCTCGATCTGTGTCAGTTAGGGTTTTCAATAATCGCGCACTGCGCGTCTCTGAATCTCTTGCTTTTCGATCTCTGTTTTTTGTTCTCTATGGTGCGGTTTGTGAACTGGGCTCAGTTCCGTCAACTGGTGTTCTACTGGTTCGATTTGGGGGTACGGGAAAGTGGAATTTCAATTTCAGATATACGGAGCATGTTTGTGATTTGGTGCATCCGTGTTTTGCTAGAGCTACGGGCAATTTCGGGAATGCCTTTTGGTTGTTTGGAAATTGGTTTACTGGGTTGAATTATGATGATGATTTTTTTTTGGGAAGAATTTGAATTATGGGGGTTTATGGCCAGAATTGATTTGATTAACACCATGAAGATGATATTTTTACCCTGAAGATAATATTTCTTATGAGTTTTTTTTGTATGAAGTCAATTATGCTTTAAAGTTCATGGTTTCTGTTAGAACAATATATTAAAAAAACCATTCTTTAGGGAAATCTTATTGATTGTACCAGATGTTCTTGCTAGATTGTGTGCTTTACTGATGTTTTGAGGTAATAGACTATCTAGCTTTTTAGATATTTTGTTAGTTTTGTTGTTACTGGAATTTTTTTTGTATAGGAAGAAGGAATGCTTTATGTGTTTTTATTGTCTAACTATAGTTTACACTTGTGAATATGATTATATCATTTTGAGCTTAGCTAGTTTCTTTCACTTGCCTTTCCTAGATAAACAGAGAGTTACCATGGCGCCAACAAAAAAATCTCGAACCGTGAAGAAGCGGTTTTCAAGTCTAAGTGATGTTTCTCCTGATAAAAATGTTGGAAATGCAAGCAGGACTGCACAGCGGGTGAGATTTGGGTCTACATTTACAAGTGATACTACAGTGTTTGAATACTGAAGTTACTATGGCTTTTTACAGAATCCTGAATACTAATCTTGTGGGCATATTATTTTTCTAATCAAGCAGTTGTAAGATTAATATCATGGAGATTTCTGAAGGCTTTAAAATTTACACTCAGGTTTAGGTTGGATTGTTTCTGATTTTATGAATTGTTGTGTTGAGAATATTTTTAGCTGTTTCCTGGAACACTGTAAATGACCTGGCTGGAAGTTATTTCTAACTGTTAGTGCACCCTGAATTTTAACTATATCCTCTTACCTACAGTTTCCTCTTCACAGAATAAACTTCTTGATTGAACCAGTACTCCACTATCCCTCTAATCTGAACTAAAAATTAGCAATCTGCATCTATTGTGCCCTTCATTTTACCACTCTTCCTGTTTGGAATATATGAGCTACTTCCTAGAAGTTTGTTATGTAACAAGTAAAGTTTTTGAGTAACAATGAAGCCCAATATTATGAATCTTTTACTGTTTTTTTCTTTGATCGGCAATAAAACAGTAAATCTAACCTAATCCTAACCTATGTTAACAAAATGGTTCCTTTGTTTTTGTTCTTTCTTTGGATCGGTAGAATTTAAGCTTGATTTTCAGACCCTTAATCTGGTGATATGTTTTACTTAGAAGAAGAAATTAGCTGACAAGATGGGTTCTCAATGGAGCAAAGAGGAGCTTCAGCGGTTTTATGAAGCCTATAGGAAGCATGGGAAGGACTGGAAGAAGGTACCCTTCTTTGTTATTATGATTTTTGGGATTCAAAAGTATTTAAAGCTGTTTGAACTATCACTTCAATGTTTTAATTTTTCTCTTATGTCAACTTATAATTTTCTTGTAAAAGAATAGTTGTTCCATATCATTCCTAATTCCTTCACATAGTAGTGATTTTTATCCATGAACTTTTTTCTTAGGACGGGTAACAGGGAACTTGTAAAGTGGTATAGTTTTTGGTCGTTGTCCATTGATGGTCTGCTTTATTTATTCTTGTGGGTTTCCAGGTGGCTTCTATGGTGCGGAATCGGTCTACTGAAATGGTTGAGGCTCTTTATAATATGAATCGGGTAAGTAGGCTCATTTAGTTCTTTCAAAAAATTTAATTACTCTCGCCTTTGCTCATCACGTGAGCATCATTTGGGAATAAATTAGAAGCCTATAATTTTTTTTTGCCTTTCCTCAATGGCAACCAGAAAGATTGGAATTCCTACTCTTTACAAGCAATTTGTATGAGAACCGATGGTATATATGTATGGACCTGTATCTAATAGTTAGTAGTTGTCCTAATGTTGTACTAAACGCGTCCTTTGACTGATATAACCTCACAGCAAAATGCTTAAATACAAAAGCAGGATTGGATTGTGAATCTAGTACGACTTGTTTATGTACCGATGCACGGGTTAATTTGTGAGGAGTAGTGGGCCATATTAATTAGTTGATAATATCAAAAAATTAACGTCAGGCTATTGGGCCGGGCTTGATGACTAAAAGATCAATTTTCTTAGTTAGGTGTAATATTTGCCTTTAAATTTAGCTATTTTTCTTATATTTCTTCGATGTAGTTTATACTTCAGCACTCCCCTCACTCGTAGGATCGAATGTCTACACATGAATGAACATGCAAATATAGATCAAGGATTATTGGGGAGGCAACAGTTGGGCCAGCCATGTAGGACTAGATATCTACACATAGGCTAATCATGCTCACAAACCCAATTCAACTATGTTGAAGCTATGATACAGTGTACAATTTTATATATATATATATATACATATATCAGGTTTGACTCCATAACTGAAAGGTCAATAATCTTAGATGGGTGTGATGACATGATAGATTAGTCTTTTGGGGTCGGGACTTCACCCTTTGTTCTTCCTCATTTTCTCCAACAAGTTGTATTAGAGTTTGGTTTGGTTATAAACTTCCGACCAGCTTGCACTTTCTTCCCATTCATATGCTCCTTGTCCATGTGCAAGGTCATTTGTGTTGTCCGGCCTGCATGTGAAGGCCCTAAATCAAAAGAATGTGGTTGTTGCTGATAAGACTGAAGGGCCCTGCATTAAAAGAACGTGGATATAATGACCACTTGATGTACTAGATGGGCCCGTCTACCGAATAGATTAAGCATTTGGGTTGACTTTTAACATGTTTGTTTTATAATTTGATGATATTTTATGCTAGAACTAAAAATTCGATGAGATGACTCTTAATATGCATGATAAAATCCATTTTTATTGTGTATTGCCATTGAATAATTTGAAGAGAGAAATATTATTCTATCCACAGGGACACATTGGTTCAGCTATTGGGATAAAATAGTCACATACTGAAATATCTTGTTAATATCCAAGTAAAAGACCTTAACTGGAGAATTTCAATTGTGATTGTATTTAGAGTCAGCCCTTCAAAATGTCTTTCAAAGAACATTTGTGCTACGAAGATATTATGAATGAGAACAGTTCGAGCTCCGTTTAAGGTGGTTAAGGTTACAGATCCAGCCAATGTCTAATAGCAAGTTATGCCACTGTATATGTGATTATATTTATGCACTTCAAATTAAGCTTCCTTTACTGCATAGTTTACTTAAAGTTCCTAAATATTATTTGTCAGTTTTATATGATAGATAAACTACTGGGTATGGGAATTGGAACCAATGACCTTAAGCTTATTACATGAAGTCTTTGCTACCCACTTCACCACAAGATTTCGTTTATCAACTTTGATATTCTTTTGATTTCAGGCATACTTAGCCTTGCCGGAGGGGACTGCTTCGGTAGTGGGCCTGATAGCAATGATGACTGATCACTATAATGTAATGGTGAGATTAGAGTTTAGATTTCAGATTTCAACCTTTTGGATTTTGTTTCTAGATCGTATTATATAATTGATATCATGTTCACAGGATGACAGTGATAGTGGGCGAGAGAGCAATGATGCACCAGATTTATCTCAAAATCGAAAGCGACGAAGAACGAAACCAAGCATTTTGAGGGATGATCATTTACAATCTCAACCAGCTACATCAAATGATGGATGTCTGTCACTATTGAAGAAGAGGCGAACCGATGGTAAACTACCTTGTTTCTAACTAAGAATAGCTCATTTTGGGAATTGTTCTAGTACTTCTTCTATAGGTTAAATATCATTTCCTTTTTTTGAAGTTTTAAATGCTTTCAAACAACCAAAGGACAAGCTTATTAAGCCCATGAGCCATCTTGTTGCATGTAGTTAATTCTTTTTGTTCCATTTACAGAAAATCCATAAAGGACGGAGGGGTAGGACAGTTAAAAAACCCCTGCCTCACATCCACACACACACAACTAATGCAGGTTCTCATATTTAGATCTCAGCATTTAGAAAATGACGAGTCAGGGATATTTTTTTGTTTTGTTAGAAATAGTCGCTTGAGGTTTCAACTACTCAAAGATTATTGTCTGAACTCAAAATTATTGAATTCAAGTATGTCAAGTCTTGTGTTTCGTTTCTTTCCTGTGGTCCCAAATATCTCTTCAACTGAGCTAAATTATTTCTGTTTCTCGTTATTTGAGCACAAATAGTTAATTGGTCTTTCTCGACATGGCTTATCTGTACCCCCATACTAAAGGAAAGAAGTTGCAATCTTTAGATTGAGTGAAAACTATGAACTTGCTTTAGACTGAGATATTAAGATGGGAACTTCTATTACATGGAAGTGAAGTAATCTACTGAAGAATGGAGAGTGTATCTAGGTCTCCCAATAATAATAGTAATTGGAATTCAGACAAATATTAGGCTTGGCATTACTTGTTATCTTATGCAACCTTTGTTGTAACTTCTGATTATACTTCACTTGCTCCTGTGTCAAATACTGTTATGATTTTATCAGTTATTAGTTTACAGCAGAGCATACAATTTTAAGTGTAGCCTTTGTTTATTCCCTTCTTAAATGTATAAAGTCAACTGACTGATAACCATGTGCTTTGTATTATTTTTGTATCAACAGCTTGAGTTACAATACTAACTTACAGATTTATATTAGGTATTCAGCCACGTGCGGTTGGGAAAAGAACTCCCAGATTTCCCGTTTCTTTTACGAAGAAAGAAGATCGAAACAATTATGTGTCATCAAATAAACGAGGGCGGAAGAAAGATGTGGATGATGATGATGTGTTACATGTGGCAGCAATGGCATTAACTGAGGCCTCCAAGAGAGGGGGTTCTCCCCAAGGTTCTCGAACACCACGCAGAAGGACGGTGCACACTAATTCCTCTCCTGTTCAGATATGGGAAAGGAAGGTATACAACTTCATTTAGAGCTCAACCATGACCGTTTTGCATTTTCATATTATTTACATGAAATTGGAACTGACTGATATGTTTCTTGGCATGCCAATTCCTGTCTTTAGTCAGAGACAGCTCAGGTAAAGCTTCGTGATACTTCCATGGGTGAAGACTGGATGCAAGGTATTAGACCCATGGGAGAAGAAGCTGGAGGTAATGCTAGAGATTTAAATTCATTGATTCATATAGAAGGTGTAGGAACGGTCGAGGTTAATCGCAAGGGGAAGAAATATAATAGGAAGAAGGAGAAAGCAGATGACATTGCAAACAACCAATATGATGATGGTGGAGAAGCTTGTAGTGGCACAGAAGGACTTAATATTTGTGCTTCAAGAGGAAAAGATGACACGGAGGTTTCAAATGTTAAATTGGGGCATTCCTCTCCACATGGTCAGAGGAAGAGAAGCAAGAAGCATTTATTTGGAGGTACTTTAGTTATTGCATTCTTGGTTCTAAGTTTCTAATGTCAAGATGTTCTTTGAGCCAATACATTTTTATTTACATCATTGTTCTTTCTTTAGTTTCAGTAGATGAAAGCTTTGCCTTGGATGCTCTCCATACATTAGCTGATTTGGCTGATTTGTCCCAGACTATGCCAGCATCTACAATGGAATCAGGTGAGTTAATTATTCTTCTAGTATATTCTTAGTTTTTGGGTTTGTTTATATATAAACCTCTGGAAAAGATTGGAAAAACACATAATTGACATTTTTTCTTCAGTTATGATACAATACAAGCATCTATAATCTTGTGGTAACCCATTTTGTGTTCTCCTTCTGGATCATTGTTGAACTCACCCATTTCGTCCAAAAGATAAATCTCGTCGTAATAAGACTTGTAATTCCTTTGACACTGGTAGCTCAAAGTGTACTTCTTGTCAAATTTGTAACACAACCCTTTTTCCCGCTTCTGTTGTAGCTCTAATTCATTAGAGTTCGAGACTCCAGGATAGTTAATGACAGTCTGTTGCGGAGGTATTAATCTAAAGTCATTAGATGTCGAGACTCCCGTAGTCGTCCCATAGGTGTGACTGACACTGGGTTGGTATTGGGCTTGCAACTTTGTCTGAAGATAACGACTTCAAAGCCGACCTCTGGGTGCAACTCGTTCATGAACGTGGATTCCAACACTTGCTCGCTTATACCCTCCAGCGATGAAGCAGTAGTTCGGACCTCTTGCGGTAGTCATGCACGGTCTCGTCCGGTTTGAACACGAAATTTGCGGTATAAAGACCCCAACATCAATCGAAATCTCTTGACCATCTACCACTTTAGATTTTCCTAGTGCATAGAGAGTCATCTCCAGTTCTCTCATTTGATTCATTTGAATCAGATAAGAGTTTCTCCTTCAAAACTCATGACTACTATTTCCAAACATTCACCTTAAACATCGTTCAAGTTTCAGGATCCATTCATTAAAGGTTTTACTGTCGAACGAGGAGAGCTAGATCTGTCGTGGTCAAATCTCCTATTTCAGTTGCGGAGTGGTTCAGTATGCTTCTAATTATGTGTCAACCCCTCCAAACATTGTTGACCTCCTTGCCCCGAATGCTTATCCCCTCTCGTCCAGGACTGCAACCACCCTCGGTAGAACCCTCATATCAACGCTGCTTTCTCCTTACCTCGCAGCCTGCCAGAGTTCGAAAACCCGTGCCTCGGTGCCGTTTCTTGCTGCCTGCCCAATAGTCGCTGAATGGTCTCGTTCCTATTCCATGGTTCATTCCAATTCGACGATCCTCCTGGTTCCTCAGCAGTTGTACCACTTGTCCCATCAGTGTTGTTAGTCACTGATCCATGCTATTGCTCGATAGACATTGTAGCTTGTTTTGTAGGTTAACCACATTTGCTTGGATCTTGGCCACTGTTTCCATGTCATCCATTTCGTGCTGCCTACACTTGAGTTTCTGACCCATTCATCATTTGATCTGTTGATTCAACTGCTATGATACCAATGGATACACCTGAGCAGTGTATCAGCTGATTCAGGGCAGATTGAGAGTAAAATAGAGGTTTTATTAAATACTTCCAAGGTAAGTGGTGAGTCAGGGTTTCCCTGCGGCCAAGGGCTCAAGTACAAGACAATTCTTATATTCTATTCCATACTCCTTACGCCGCCTCTTCCCTATTTTATACTACTCAAACTAGAACACCACGCTAAGAAAATAAAAGGAAAACTTGTCCTTTTTGATTTACTGACCCATAGTCAAACAGGTGTTACACAAGAATCCAATCAGCCCCGTAAGTGCTACAAAACTTTAGATACTAATAACTTTGAAGTATTCTTTTCCTTCCAAGCAGCAGTTTTGCTACTAAATATAGAACTGTCTAAAATGCATATTAAAATAAAATATTGTTTTGGCTTTGTGGAAATTGTAGAATTGCAGGAGATATTTTGTTGTCTTCTTAACATTCTAGATTGAGGAACCAAACAATTGGGTATGGGATCAGATTTCAAATAAAGCTATCGATTATCTGTTGCTCACAATTTATTTATTTTTAGTGGGTTTAATCTGTTTTAAATTTTTAATTTCATTATCATTATTTGTTGGATCTAGAATCATCTGTCCAATTAAAGGAAGAAAGAACGTCTATTGATCTGGATGACAAATCTAGTGCACGCGAAGCTACATCTACAAGCCGTTACCGAGAAAAAATCAAAATTCTGGGACCTAAAGAAAATGCAGGTCATAAGGGTTCTGGAATGGAGGGTACTAATTCTAAAAAATCCAAACTTGGAAGATCATTAATTGATGTTGATGTTGTCTCTGAAGCAAAACAGCCTCTTTCTGCCAGTAAAATATCCCAAAGAAAACGCAAATCCATTGCACCAAAAGTAAGTGTAGGTTTTTTCTCTCTTTATCTCTGACTCTGTCACCTCTCCATTTTTGAAACTTGTATCTTGATCTCTTGCGTAAAATATGTGCTTGTTTTTTCTTATTGTAGGTACCAAACACTGAATCTCTTTTGGAATCTCATCCAAGTGAACTCGAGAGTGAGGTACGTTGCGTGCATCTGTTTAGATGTGATTGGATTACTGCATCTACTATCACAATGATGCATATTTTCTTTCTGGCTGCTTTCATATTATGAACTAATAATTATTTGAACCGATTTGCCATGTTGATTTAATGAACCAATCTGATCCATCTGTTTGCTTACTTCTTAAAGCCAACTGTGGGACATAACATTAGTCTGATGGGCTTTCATGGCTCTGCAATTAGAGCATAGCATATGTTATGCAAAGTAATGTTGTGAATGCAGAATCCCAACTCAAGGTTGACATCTTGAGATGGTTACAATGGGTCTGTGAAGCTACATCCAGCAAAGTACAAACAAAATTGGTTAATTTGATTTTGTTGTCTTAGACATGAATCACTTCAGATAGTCCTACATGTCTGAAAATTTACTATAGCTAATTATGTAGAGAATGATCATGACTATTTATACTTGCAAGGCATATGTTAAGTTGAAGCTACACGCTATAGTACTGGACTAAACAACTATGTTTTGGTCACAGGATCATCACTTAAAAAGTTTGGGGCTTATTTCCTGAACTTGTATATCTTAAAGTTTAGACTTTTAGTCCTTCAAATCATTTTTAACGAACTGGTTATCCAGTTTTTGGAAATAGTAGGTGCAGTTCAAAAACCAAAACTCATTCTTGTCAAGCAAATATGCACGTGTGTAACCATGGGCATAAGCATGCATAAGTACATCTATACATGGAATGATTGGTATGTATTAATCAATGGCGCAAGTATGCATAAGTACATGGAATTATTGGTATATATTTACTCGTCGTGCTTTTTTAGCATTTCTCTTTTTCTGTTCGGCATTACTAGACCACCAGCCATAGGTGAACGATTTATTTACTTTTTTCTTCTTTTGTAGGAGTCAAATTGATGTTCTTACTTTTGCTTATATATTTGTAGGATTTGGCTGAAGAAGTGGCTAAGTATGGTGCTAAAAGCAAACTTAGTGTGCACATATCTGGTCAGTCAAAGCAGCGGAAATCTACAAAATTGTCAGATGGCTCTTTTATTGGTGATCAGAAAAGGGTGGGCATTGATTCATCAGTATCCATTGCACAAGTTCCTACACTTAACCAAGTTAACCTACCAACCAAACAAAGAAGTAGACGTAAGTTAAATCTACCAAGATTTTTGATTCCTGAAGAGATGAATTTTTCTGAGAACCATAACATATTAAAAAGACGGTCCAGTAAGTACCCTACCATTTTGCCAGATGGACCACTCTATCTGAAGGTAGAATCTTTTATCCCTTCTTTATTTTTCTACAAACCTAGTTTCGTAAGTCATAGGAAAATAACAAATTGTCTTTCAATTGATTGTAGAAAAAGCTTTTATGTTGCCTGTCATCTCATATGGTGCGCAGATGGTGTAATTGTGAATGGTTCTATAGTGCAATTGATTACCCTTGGTTTGCCAAAAGTGAGTTTGTGGAATACTTGAATCATGTTGGACTGGGGCATATCCCAAGACTTACTCGTGTTGAATGGGGTGTAATAAGGAGGTATGTTTTACAAGATCTAATTAAATCTGTTACTTCAGATATATGTGGAAGGTGCTGAAAATTATCACAAGCAATGTGATGTACATTGTGTTTTGCCTGTTGATCCAGTTCCCTTGGAAAACCTCGAAGGTTCTCTGAACAATTTTTGTGCGAAGAAAGGGAGAAACTTAAACAATATCGAGAATCCGTGAGGAAACATTATACCGAACTTCGTAACGGCACAAGGGAAGGACTTCCAACTGATCTAGCACGCCCTTTGTCTGTTGGACAAAGAGTAGTTGCTCTTCATCCCAAAACAAGAGAACTTTATAATGGAAGTGTGCTCACAGTTGATCATGACAAGTGCAGAGTTCAGTTTGATCGTCCTGAGATAGGTGTTGAATTTGTCAAGGTAGTGCATTTATAACTTCAAGTCGCGTTAGTTATTTAAGCTGACTCTCTTGGTAAATATAGAATATAAAAGTCTTCATTGTGATTCCTACTGTAGTAGCTAAGTTCTATGCTGATTTTGAACATTTTGACCTAATTTTTTGAGGATTCAAATTTTTGGCAGATAAGTGTTTAGGCTTATATTTCTCTTGCTGTGAAAGTTTATTAATGGCGTATTGCTCAGCATACCTGTTGATGATAACAAGGTTTATTGGGTTTTGATCTTAAATATGATGTGATGATTGTATGATTGCAGCTATAGCATACACTTTCTTGTGTCCCTTTTGATATCCGTGCAGTATGCTGATTATGATTTTTCTTTATCAACTTAATCCTGCATGATTTGTTCCATACTTTCTTTTATAAACTATTATTATTTGTTCCTTTTACTAATAACCAAATTGTTTAGTTAAAGAAAACCATTTTCCCTACAAATCATGATCGGCATCCAAACCTTATTGCAGGATATTGATTGCATGCCTTCAAATCCTTTGGACAACATGCCAGAAGCACTTAGAAAACAATGCATTGCTGCTGATAAATTCTCTGGCACTCCTAAAGAATTTGTGAATGGGCGTTCAAATTTCGGGGGATCTATGCTCTCTGTGTCAAGTGGACCTGTAGAAAATGTTATCACTCCCATAAGTACTTCAGCAAAGTTAGCTCAGGTGATATTCCTGTCGAGTACAATTTATCTTTTACCTACAAACATAATTTTTGTTTGTTATCAGTTGACAACATAAACTTATTCTTTTCCTTACGGACATAAATTTGCCCTTTTACTTGTTAGGCTCATAATTATGTTACATTCATGTCCCTTTTATAACCAGGGAAGGGTATGCTTAGAACGAAAATTTAAAACCATGAAAAGTACAACATTTCCTAATGAAAAGTTCACCGCCTCATAACGAAAACATATTTTTTCTGCTCTCAGAATCTCGATCACTCATGTGCATAAGCATGAAAATTACATCACTACCAACAACTGATTGGGGTAGTTCCATGAAGCAAAAGTAGATCACATTGGTCATTCACATGGATACATTTTCTCCATGTAAATCACATCACCACATAACCATCACCTGATGAAACTATAATATCATATAAAACTTTAAAATATAATAATATTATTGATGAATACTTGATACAGAATTACAATAGGAGGTTCCCTTCTGTAGGGAATAATAGGAAACAAATTAAATAAGGAAAGGTAACAAGTAATCCCTAATATTACTTGCCTAATATCACATAATGAAAACTATTCAGAAATTATAACATCTGTTGATGAAAACTCCAACATCACATCACATCATTTTTTGTTTATGTAGTGATGTACTTTTCATTAGGTGATGCTGTACTTTTCAAGATTTTTTGTTTTCACAATAAGGGGTGGTTGTTTCTGCTTGAACTTCTCTCATATCACCATCTTTAAGTATGTCAAGAAAAACAAGATTGTTCTGTTCCTTACACTGAGAAAGCAGTCAGTTTTTCTGGTTTCTTTTGGCTACTGATACTTTTCTACAAAAGCCAATTTCTAATTGTTGGAGTTGAATCAAGGGGTTCACAACTTATTCAGATCTCGCAGAGGTTTTATGGCAGTCATGTTTACATATGGGTTATAATTATCGTTAAGTAGGTAGATCTAGTTCAGTGCCTATCTCCTTAAGAACCACCATCAAATCCATTTCAATATTATGAATATGAAGATTCCTGCTTTCTAGTAATATGATTTTTTTTGTGCTTTCTAGGGGGATGGACATCAAGGCATTTCAAAAACTACAGCAGCAGTTATTGACAGTCTTAGTGCTCAACAAACTTGCAGTCAACCTTACACGGTTGCACATGTTCAAGCACGGGAAGCAGATGTACGAGCTCTTTCTGAGATGACTCGTGCTCTTGACAAAAAGGTTATGCGATACCTTTATTGTAACATTAATATTATTTAATCGAAAAGATGCTAGCAAATTTCGGTTCGAATATTATTCTGATTATTACTATTATTTTCGGTCCATAATTAGTAGATTCAAGCATTGCCAGCATGGTGGTGGCTATACATTGCCAAGAAGCCTGGAAACATCTTTCATGTTTATGGGAGGTGTTATCTCAAAGCTTATTTGGGTCACCACTGTCACTAAAATTCATATATTTCTTATGAACCGTTAGTGATTTTGTGTAATTAAACATATATTGCTGAGAAGAACCGACATTACCTTATAGCTTTGTATGGTTGAATTTGCATGATGTACTTAAGTGTTGGCCCACTTAGTGAGTTATTTGAAACCGTACCCTAAAAATGATATTACTGGTCTTACAGGAAGCATTGTACCCTAAAAATGATATTACTGGTCTTACAGGAAGCATTGTTGCTGGAGCTTAGAAGCAGGAATAATGAAGTATTGCAGAACCAAACTTATGGAGACGGTTTTCTTAAAGATTCTGAAGTTTTCAAGAAGCATTACGCCATGGTACTTGTACAGCTACAGGAAGCCAGTGGTCAGGCATGTGGCTTCCATAAATTTTGTTATGCTCCAGATTTTGGTTTCCCTTTACTACTTTGACATTGATGCAGCCTTTGAATGATTGTTCTCTCATGCAGGTTGCCAACTCTTTGCATAATCTGAGAGAACGTAATACTTACCCAGGAAACCCCCTGCCTCCTTGGCTGAAACCTCCACTCAATCCTGGTTTCCCTGGTGGTCCTCCATCTTTAAATAATAATTCTTTTGCTTCTCAAGAACCAGGATCTAAAGTAGTTCAGATTGTCAAAGGCTCAAGAGCACAGGCACATGCAATGGTTGATGCTGCCATTCAGGTAAAAAAAAAAACCTTAGTGTCACTGTTCTCAATGTCTCTGGAAGAGAGTGGGAGAACTGGTATTAGGATTTTACTTGTACTGATTTTGAACTTATTTCTTTTTTATTCTCATTTATTTATTCTACCAGCAAGAAGGGTGAACCACAACTGTCTTGTTAAACTCAACTTGTTGAAGTCTATGGCCATTTGATCCACATAATATGTGAAAGTATAAGAACATATTTATGCATCAGTTAACAAGTTTATTTCGTTTGAAGGCTGAGAAATCATGGTTATGAATATTTTTTCCCAGGCTATGTCATTGATTAAGGGAGAGGAAGATGCTTTTACACAGATTGGAGAGGCTTTGGACTCGTTTGGTACACAGCAGCTATCATTTGATTCCAAAGCACCAGTGGTGCCTCCAGAGCATGTCAATGGCAACTCGGGCCATATAAATCAGTTCATGTCAGAGTCAAATCCTCCTAGTTATGCACCTGACACAGAATTGAATGATCTTGACAAAAACGAGACACAAATCCCTTCAGAGCTTATCACCTCATGTGTTTCTACATTGCTCATGATACAGGTAACTTGTGAATCTAACATGGACTTAACGATAGATGCAATAAACAATACAACTTGCTTCCTTCTGTCTTTTATTATTTCTTTATCTCAACTGTCATCCATTTTGGGTAGCTCTTAGGAACTTGTGACGTGGTAGTGCTTGGACAAAGCAAATTCTGGTTTTACATCATTTGTGGTTGTATATTCATTAGTTGGAGTCATTCTTTGACAATCAATATGATGGGTGTATTATAGAAGCACAAAATTAAAATGCTAGAAAGAATCCATAGTTTCGAAAAAATTGTTTGCCCATCAATCTTCTGATATTCACTCATTTAGTTCTGTTTTCATTATTTTGAGTTATAATTCTTTAATCATACTTTCAACTAGCTTGCTATCACACTGCGTCTATCCATAGGTTGTGTCTAGCTTGCTGCTTTTGAGGTGATGAATTGCTGTGGTATTTTGAGTGCGCTCGGCACAATTCCAAAGAAATGTCAACAGGTTTTTCCCCTTGGGCAACTTGTGGCTGCAATCTAAGTTTATAAGTAAATAATTAGTTATTGCTGTGTACTGTGCATGAACTTTGATTATTAACTAGACTCTTAAGACTTCTATTACTTTGAATCCATGAGATTGTTATTTTCACATGTTGCTGAAGATGACTTTGTAACATGATGCAGAAATGTACGGAAAGACAGTATCCTCCGGCTGAAGTAGCACAGATATTAGATTTTGCGGTTACAACATTGAAACCCTGTTGCGATCAGAACCAGCCAATATACAGGGAGATACAAATGTCTATGGGACGGCTCAAAACCCAGATATTAGCCCTCATACCCACTTCTATATGATGATGATATGTTTCTATCCTACGCCTTTCTATGTACTGTAAATAATCACATGATGATATATAAGGGATGATTATAGCAATGGAAATGGCAGTGGGACTTGAAGTAAGGCAAAGCAGAGATTTTGTACAGTAAGGTGAAAAATGTATAGCTTTAAGCAATGGGCTTGGGGCTGGTATGTATGTTCCAGCAACTTTTTCTTGTTTGTCATTTTTGTAACTCTTAAGTGTAGATTGTGTTTTTCAACTTGTTGATTGTTTTTCGGAGTTTTGTGTTCATTTTTTTTTCTAGTTCTACATGCTTGATTCGTAATGAGTAATAGAAATCCATTTCATCATCAGCTGTTAGCAGCACAAGTAAATAAGACAAGTGTTGGACAAGAAAATATTTGGTGACTAGTGTTGTTTTTCAATGAATGCTGACCATGTCTATATTTCATTTAACTGCAGAAACTGAGTGCTAATAATTAGAGGTTAAATGAGGATGGAGCAGAAAAATGAAATTCTCACAAATTTACATATTTTCTCTTTACCCTAAAACTGAGAACAAAAGAACAATGGCCTATCCATCCATCATCCAATATGCAATACTCAAATAGAGTATTGACAACCCACAGATGTGCACGAGAGATGATGATGTGTATAAATAATGGCTCTTCTCTGGCATGACACCAGCATGGCAATATGGTGGTTGGTGGCTGTGGGCTTTTACTAACCCAGCAAGAACCTGATGACATCACTTACTGAAATAATCCCTTGAACACGCTTGCTGCCAGCTTCAACAATCACTAATCTCCTTACCCCTGGAAAAGACAACAAGCACCTTACTTATTGAAATTGTTTTATCATTTCTTAAACGATAAAAAAAACAATGGGGGATCAATTACCAGGATTTGCCAACCGCTCCATCACTCTGTGCAAAGTATCAGAACACAAACACATCTGACACCTCTGCCCACTGAGTAGGCCATGCGGAGAATTTATATCTTGCCCCAGTTGCAATGCCTACAAAACCCAAACTTGAGTTCTGGAAATATCATCATGCAACATTAACAATATTATTGTAAATTGTGAGAATCTACAATCACAATCCTGCTCATGCAATGGTCCTTGTACTTTATGAAGATAAAGACACCTAACACAATTGCCTAATTTAGCAGTTCATGGCAGTACTCCATAAGAAGCAAATCTGAGGGTGAGGGTTACCTTTTAACTTTTGCTTTGTTGATCAAAATACAATTACATTTACAAGATGAATCATCACAAAAGGGAGGTTGCTAACATTTGCTCATTATGCGTAAGTAAAAAATGGTGATAAGATGCATCCCAATTTGTGTAAGAACACAGAAATATTTTCTGAACACTCCCAACACTGAGAGTATGCTTATCATTGTCTCCTATAGAACAGCTTACGACCCTCATGAATTATCCCCTTGGAACCAACTCTTGTTTCTGGAAATTTGAAATAACAGTAAAGTGGTACTGGATTGATGTAGGTAGGGGCATGGACGAATGTAGTATAATGTTGTGGGGTACCCACTCAGAAACATGTTAATATACCCTCTGGTCCACTACAATTTTAATAAATTATTAGTATACCCCCACTAGTGTATATATATATTTTAGCATATACTTGAAGTTTGAACGTTTATTAGTTGTACACTCATATACAACCAAAAAGAAGGGTGACATCAATATCATTGACAGCCATATCAGCCATATAACATTTTTGGATTAAAGTCATAGTACAAATAGATTCTCAGCACTTAATCAACTACCTGGTGGATACTCATTTCATCCAAGCGAATCTGTGCGTATGCTCTATCTTTTGCTAGAGCGGTGATATCACTGTAGGCAGAAAATCAACAAATCCATCTCAAACTTGTGGAATATATTAAGATCCTCAATACAAAACTAAACTTCATGAAATAGAACACAAGGGATATTACCTTCTTGCATATATATCCACCAATGAGTCATTGTCATCCACAATAGGCACTGAACTAACTTCAGCTGCAAACACAATGTTGCAATACATGACATCAGGAAGAGATGGAATGCAAAACATGCCAATAACATACCTGGTGCAAAGTTATAAGTGATCAACACAACTTACCAGAAGAATGATCAGCACAACAAACATGTTTTAATTCAATAATAACACAAATTCCAATTCATACTTAAACCGTAGATGGGTGATTCTGAGAAACCAAAAGCTTTATACCCACACTTCTAAGAGATCATGTAAAACAAAGTATTATTAACACTACAAAATAGCTATAGCAATGAAGGATATAGTCATATCCCATCAATGTAGAATGCTTAAAAACAAATCCAATCAAATCAAAATTTTCAGACATTCTAGGAACATGAACATTACAGGCCAGATGAAATTAGCAATAACTCAATAGAATGTGACTTGAAGCTAATATCTACAGAACAAAACATAGTTTATACAAGTAAATCATTAACTATTTATCTAAAAGAATAGAAATAACTTGCCCTGAACCAACAATGAAAGGGCCGCACTGAGAGAGGCATTTGGTCTCAACATTGCAAACTGTCTTCCATTGGATTCCCCAATCTTTGGAACCCATGTGCCAAGAGGAATTGAACATATTGGTTGTTGAAGAATAGGCAATGAATTAGAAGAATGTCTAAAATGCCTGCATATACCTGAAAATCATCCCCTAGGTCAGTAACAAATATGTAGTCACTACAAAATTTCAGAAGAAAAACAACCTACACTTTAGTATCCCTGACAGGGAAGCAAGATTTAGTAGCTGTGGAAAAGAACCATCCTGTGCAGAAGAATGGATAATGGGAACTGTGGACAGCTTGTTCCGCAAAATTTTCAGAGCAACATCCTTCAAAGAATCATAAGGCCCGGCCTGCACATCAAAGAAGGCTACATGTGTTGAGGAAGCCATACAACATACTAAACATCAAATTGAAAATGCATCAAATCATTAGGGAAGTGTTGAAAATGCATTCTTAATCAGGTGAAGAATGATTATCCGAGAAATCTGTATAGGGGGCTGAAGAAACCAAAGATTGCTTGCCCAATTGGTCGAGCACTTGAGTTTGTGCTCTGGTTTTTATTCTCTCTTAACCCCTTATGTTGGGTCAAGTGGCAAGGAAAAGAAACACAAACCACTTACATGGATTAGACCTCTGGTATCTGATCTTCGGCTTCCATCCACTTGTATATTAAGATGTGCTCTACCCTCTTTCCAGGCTGAAATAGAATGTGTCTCAAGTTCTTCCTCTGTCAAATTGGATCCATAGTTCCCAAGCTGTAATTCAAATGCTCATACATGTAAATGGAACATTAAAGAAGGGAATGTAAACTAGTATTAGGACCCCAAATAAGGTACATGGGTGTATCAGCAGTCTAAAGTAAACACAAAAGAACAAATCACTTGATTAAAATGTTTTGATTACATAGCAGCCATATCATCGCCAAAGTAAAGGATGTTGTTCACCTCTAATCTAGAAACTGTACTAGTGTCAATATAGGCATCTAAGCTCACCACTCAGATCACAGCTGTCATAAACTTCAAGCAAAACAGCCCGAAAATTGCTCTGAAATGATCCATGATTGCAACTAACCTCCCATAGTTTCATGAAACTCACCCTACTGAAACCCACCATCGCCCCACTCACCAAAGAAATCACGATGTGTCAACCAAAGCTAGAATATAATTAAGCACTGAACTACTCTCTTAGATTGATATGATAAATTATTCATTCTATAAATTAACAGTTCACTTAGTGGAGCAAGGAGATGTCAACAGATAATAGCCTTCTAAAAGCAGAGATCCATTCAAACATGGACTTTCATGACCAATTCTCTTCACCAAACTAAGCAGTAGGGGACAATTCATCATAACACTAAACTCTAAAAAAATAAATCTAAATGGCTGAATGATCCACTCCCACAGGGCCAAAATAGAAATTTGAGAGAGATTGCTAGATTTTCCTATCAAACTTACTAAAGTTATTAATAGAAGGCGCTAAATCATACTTCATATTGGAACACTTGTGAAAACTTACACCTTGTTTTCTGAACACTTTGATCAGATGAGCAAATTCTACACGCACAACTAAGAATCGTAATAACCTATACAAACCTTCGGAACTAAGCAAATTCATGGAAGAACTTTTTTTGCAATGTTAAATTTCATGGAAAAGTTAATCAAAGGATATAACAATAATGAGTGTGTTTGTGGTATTGAAGCACAAAATTTTCTGGGGTAGCCCATGAAGAAAGAAAATTAACTTCACACCTCTCTCAAAATTAGAATGAAGTCCAATGCACTAAGAACTCCAACAAAACGAGCCCTGTGAAAATCCCATAGTGGAGCCACAGGAATTCCCTGAGATTAGAGTAAGTCAAGAAAAAAGTAACACATTAGGATACATCAAATGTTAAAAAAGGCACATACTATATCTGTGTGTCAGTGCATGCATGTACAGTATAAACAAAAGAGAATTTACCTGCTCATATAGAATATGGAAAGCTTGCTTCACGGGCAAGTTAACATCCAAAGCAATAACCTACAATTCAGACACAATTGAACCACAATGTTGAAAGTTGTAGCACATAAGTCAACCAAATCCATCTGAACTTTCATTTCAGCGGCTCTTAAAGAAGGGTAAAGCATTCAAACCTTGCCTGACTCAGGAAGCAATTCATATGCAGTATGTGAAGACAAGAATACTGATACACGGTGGCGGGAGACCTCTAGGTCTGCCTCAGACATCCTTGGAACTATTTCCTGCATAGCAGTACTACACAACATTAGTTACATTACCCGTTTTCTAGAACAATACTGCATTACTAAAAGTAACTTAAGGGGAGTGGCAACAGATGGCGCCCCATAATTACTAATACATTTCTTTTGACTTGACATCACTTCACGAAATATATGTACTCGAATAATTCTATATCAAGTTTCTTCATTAAAGCTGGGGAAAAACAACACAGATTCCACCATAGAAAACACAATTCAGCTTCCTGTATAACTTCTTTTTTAATAAGACATGTCATTTTAGGCATTATTCTCATATAACTCCAATGAGTAAGAGTCTATAACTTCCATGAGTAGCTTAGCAAACTACCTACTAAGGGACATGAAAGGTAATTGAAATGCAACCACTGTATTGTTTACAATCATTTTGTCAAACAATGCAATTAAAAGGAGTATGATATGCTCTTTCCTTAACTAAACACAAAACAGCATAGCAAAGTTCAGATATATCATACCGGACGTGGAAATACATCACCATCAACCTCCATGCCCATGAGTGGCTCAGAGCTGAAAACTTGAGGAATTATATCTGATTCCCTAGCTAAAAGGATCGTGTTCACAATCCCATAATTCCCGCTTACAAAAGGCTGATGTTCATCATGTCGCCATTCTCCATCAACATAAAACTTGTACTGCATAAAAATTGAAGCAAGCATCTGAACATCATGCATCTCTATACGTAAACATGCAAAGAGTATCATAAATTACATACATGTTACACCAACCTAATAGCATAAATATGTCAATGGTCTCTTTCCTGTTAAAGATTTATATATAGGGCATAGATATTGTACATACATGCAAAGAATATTAAGAGGCTGCAAAACATGTGTAGCAAAAGAAGGTTCTGACTTTCATCTTTTGGTTCTGCGGCGTGAATAGAATCCTAAAAGATATAACATTTTTCATGGTGAATGTTAAGAATGGGCAATTAGATAACAACTTGTATACTATTCCCGTGAAATAGGGGACATTAAGCCAAAAGAGGGTGGATATTGAGTTTATCCACTAGAAAATAGCTTGCAAATCACTAGCACTGATATTCTATCCAACAAGAGGCTAGGTTGGTGGTGGTTGATATCACTTAACTTTTTAAAAAAAAGGAGACCATAAGGAATGAATATACTTGACATGAGAAGACTGAAGACCTTTATTTAATGATAATAATTCCACTATTTGAATTCACAAAAGGCATAACTATCAAAGGTAATAGCAAGCAGATTTATGCTCAACTCAACTGGTCTAATTTTTTTTAGAGATCTCTCTTTTTCTGGCTTTCAAACTAGGTACAGGAATTTTTATCAGCAAGAATTAAATAGCAATATCGGCAGCATGGGTATTGGAACCAGCGACCTCATGCTTATTACATGAGGTCTCTGCCACTTCACCCACAGCCTTCGATAGGAATTACAATCAATTAGCCTCTACAAATAGGCATAAATCTAACGGTCATAGACAGATAAAATAAGCCTTCATCCCATTAGGCTTACAATTACAATCAACCAGAAGAGTTAATCAACCTGGTGATATCCTGGCGTTAAGCTGCAAAGAGCTTGAAATACAGTAGGGCAGCCCTCCACTGGAGACATAGGTATATGGTCCACCCACCTGTTTGTAATATTCCCAGATGAAAAACATCACATTTCCAATCTAATTATTATACAGAGATGCAAATAAATGCATGCATTAACTACTTGTAAAAGTAAATAAATGCATATAACCGGATTCAATTAAACTAATGTTCATATTATAGCAGCAAGTCTCACCTAGTAAAAGAGCCACTAACAAACACCCTTCTTCCTCCATAAGCCCACACAAAACGGTATGGGATCATTACAGTCCCTGAAATCCCACTATTTTCATTTCCTGCGTTTTGACCAGAAGCAAACATTTTCCACAACTACCAACCCAATCCAAAGAGACCCGAATTGAACACTCCCCACTTGGATATTCTTGCTGTAAAACCTAATAACATATACAACAATAACAACTCTTCATACGAATTCATGAACCATCCAAAAATCAAATCTTCAAACCCACAATAGGAGGCTAATGTGTTTTACCATCCAACAAGATCCTCCACAACCAATCAGATGAACCCCTCAAAGCTCCAACATCACACGAATTGAAACCGAATCAACAAATACCTTAATCCCAGTTCACTAAGCGACCCTCTCAATCAACCCCTAATCACAATAGCCGAAAATTGGGCAGCAATTTCTTCATGCAACGCCTTCCTGCTGCTAGCTGCCGGCCCGCAAAAAGTCAACAAATCAGACGTCCGCTAGAAAAACCCAAAATTCAACCAAACAACCTCAAAATCACGGACAGGCTGAGCGCTGATCTGACGCGCCCGAAAAGCCCTAGAAAATCGTAAGCAGACGACGAGGAAATTAAATATCGGGAGGTCGATTTTGGGGATAATTGAAATGGGAAATTGGGGGAGAGGAGAAAAGCCCTAATATTGATAAGCAACTAAAAGGGTATGTGGCATTGTTGGATCTTCAATGCTTTTCGTGGCCTATCAGCGAAGAAGAATCTAACGAAGAAGACATTGAGAGAGCACACAAGTGTTAAATGAAAATGAAAGGGACCATATATTACAATAATATCAGCTGGGTATATCTAAAGCGCTTGTACTCTTACCTCTTTGAGGTTGACCATTGACAATATTTTTATAAATCTTATAAAATATGTTTAAAGGATACTTTTTTATGCATATTATTTAATTATAATTTTTTTTGCAAGAAGATTATTTAATTTCACATAAAACACATTTTTGTCGTTTTTCTTTTGAGTTTAGCCAATATTAATGATAAGAAGTTTTTCTATTTTCAAAATTATGGACGTAAAAAAATCAAATTTAAATACGAATCCACTTGAAAATTTATTTGTCTTAGGTTCATACATGTATTTAAATTCGATTTGTCTCAAAAAGAATATTCGAATTCGAGTCTTGTTCAAATTTTATAATTTGTGACTATAAATAAAACGTTTAAGCGCCTAAATCTATCTTACAAAATTTTACTTATATTTATTCTAATAGAAAATGTCACCCCCTTTACTGAAAATTTTTGGTTCCGTCACTGCCGATCAATATCGAGCTTGCCAAGGTTGAGATGCTCGGACTCATGTCCTGCCGCATTAATGAAAGAGACTATCTGGCATTGAAGTTTTATCTTCTTCATTCATGCTTCTTCATCCCCAGTCCATTGAGGAAAATTCTAAAGTTAATTTTTTAGAACTTTATGAATTAGGATATTTGATTTTTTTCTACACAAACTTGTCATGTATTAAAGATGAGACAAAATACACAAAGCAACAAAAGTCAACTCTTGAGATTAACCTAACAATTCGAACATTGAAAAGAAATTTGAGCTTAAGTAAAAAAATGTAAAATAAAATTCTACAATTATGATATAAACAACCAGAGGGTAGATGGGCTGGGTGATCTAAAATTTGAATTTCAATTATTATCTAAAGAACCAGAGAGGAGATAGAGGGTATTCGGGTTCAAATTTACAAATCTCTTCTTCGAGACTCTCAATCCAGTTTTCTAGCAACTCGATTTTAGACCCTATTGGATGGATTTGGAGATTCAAATCCTCAAACCCAATTTTGATGAGTTGCTTAATTTTTTTGAACCAGAGGGTACCGTTGATGGAAAGTGACAAGCTCCGCGGTTCCAAGGCATTCTCGGCCAACAAGATATGAGCTTGCAAAATAAAATTTTCTAAAACTTCAACACCATATAGTCTCTTTCACTAGTGCGCTAGGACATGCGTCTGAGCATCTCAACTTCGGCGAGCTTGATCTCTAGGCGCCCGAAGTCGGCAAGACATTGATTGGGAAAGACGATGAATCCTCAGACCGGAATTTAACCGTCTACTGTAAACTATAGTTCACTCCAATCGGACCAGATTAATTTTTAAAATAATAACAAATAGAAGGGTATTTTGATCATTTTCCAAAAAGTTAAAAATTAAAAAACTAACATATATAATAACGAGGGAAACCAAACTTTTTAGATGAACTCCCAAATTAAAAAAAAGTGACTTATGTGAAAAATATTGGGAGAAAAACGAATCTAATAGAATAATTAGATGCATCGAAATTAAATAATTTTCCCCACCTGTGCAAATCTTATAGGAATCTATCGAGCAGAGCAAATCAAGCAAGCTAACAAAATATAGCAAACAAGAACATAATAATTACGCACAATTTTAACGTGGAAAACCTTCTCAACGCGAGAGAGGAAAAAACAACGGAAACCTCGAGGCCTCTTAATCTCCACTATCAATATAATGGATACAACGAGTTATCTCTAAATACAATTAGAGTATCACAATATCTCAAGATTAAAAAATCTTGTTTCAAGCCACAATTAAAAGAAAGAGTAGACAAACCTCACCGAATTGGTGGCTCACGATCAGAAAATCGTATCAAATCATTGGGACCTCCAAACGCAACTTCCAACGGTCAGAACGTAGTACCACGTATCCCGAACACCCTGTCCAAAAATAAGCACGATCCAATGGTGGATCGACCTTCAAAATATAGCAAACAAGAACGTAATAGGTATGCACAATTTTAGCGTGGAAAAACCTCCTCAACACGAGAGAGGGAAAAACCACGGGACACTTGAGGCCACTTAATCTCCACTATCAATATAATGGTACAACGAGTTCTCTCTAAATACAATCGGAGGCATAAAATATCTCAAGATTAAACAACTTTGGCTCAAACCCTAATTACAAGAAAGAGTAGAGAAATCTCACCTAAATTAGTGGCACACGATCAGAAAATTGTATCAAATCACTGGGACCTCAAAACGAAAATTCCAACGGTCGGAACGTTGTACCAAGTCTCCCAAACACACTGTCCAAAAATCAGCACGATCCAACGGTGGATTAGCCTCTGATCGGACTCGTGAACCTTGTCGGCCGGACCCAAAAACAACATAAATTTCTGCACGAATTTCTCTTATTCCCCTCTTGAATTAGCCTATTTGCTTCTCTATATTGCCTCCTATTAATAAGAAAGAAATTAGAGTTTCTTCTCCATGTGCGCTACTAACCACATAGGCTTTGGGCCTCCACTTATTAAATAAAGGCCCAACAAATCTCCCCCTTATTCAACTAAGTGGAGGGCATTGCCATCCCGGCGAGCTTACAAAAAAAATCAAGCTTCTCCCTTGGTAAGACCTTCGTGAACATATCAGAACCATTATCATCTGTGTGGATTTTCTAAATCTCAAACAACTTGTCTTGAAGTCTATCTCTAAGCTAATGGTATCTCACATCAATATATATGTATATTTTTTATCAGCAATAAAGCATATATAGATGGAAAAAATCACCAAGTACAAACGTCTGGGCAAAAGAACCCAAAAAAGAACAAAAAACGAGGCAAAAGCCTAAGAAAGAAGAGACCTCAAAACCGTCATCAGGTTCGCGCACCAAGTGGGTAGCGCGCGCTCCCCCGACCAAGACTGGATCCTGCGTCCCTCGTCTGTCTGCATTAGCTTGTAGGAGCGCATCTGCAACGATATGAGAATGTCACCTGGGGTCTTCACCTCCTCCCTGAAAATCCCGCCGTTTCTGGTAACCCAGATTTACCAAAATCTCATAGTGATCAACCTGGTCCAAGCCCTTCGTGCCCCTATCTTCGTGACTCTGGCGGTCCATCTCATAAAGAGCTCGTGAAATGACTGTGCTCTGGTGTATGGAACTCCCCACCACCTGAAAATTTCCCGCCAAAAACTCTATGCCCACCTGTATGTTAGCATGAGGTGCTCGCTAATCTCTAACCTCCCAATGCACACGAGGCAAAACCGGTGGCCTATCGGGAGGGCTCCCCTAAAAGTCAGAACCTCTCTCGTCGGTAAGCTGCCCTGAAGAACAAGTCAGCCGAAACTCCTAAAGTTCAGAGAAACCGGCATGCTCTCAAGTCTGGCTGCCCAGTCCACCGGCTCCACCGTGGGGTCCTCTGTCAACATGGCATACCCCCTCCTCGCCAAGTAGCCCCTCCTGTCGTGAACCCAAAAAATGGAGTCCTCTGTATTCTCCACTGGTCGTCTGGTATCTAGGACTGTCAGTAACTCTGCAAGCTCCTCCACTGGTCTCGAAGTGAGCATCCCACAAGTAGGAATAGACCAACCACCCAACTCCCATGCCTCACTAACTGTGTGTCCCGGGTTAATAACGCACCTGTATAGTCTTTGAAATTTGGTCCTGAGGCAGAAATCTCCTAGCCAACAGTCATCCCAAAACCTGATCCTCCTGCCATCGCCCTGCCTCCATCTGACACACCCGCTGCCAAACACCATGGGGAATGCTGGATGTGATGCCAACCCGAGAATGTTCTGCAATGCCCTTGACCCGGAATGTCCTGTCCCACCCGTACTTCGCACACAGAATCCTCTTCCACAAGGGATTCGGTTATGAGGCGAATCTCCACCACCGCTTCAACAACAAAGCATTATTGATCTCCTCTACACGTCTGATGCCCCCCCCCCATCTTCTTGGAACTGCACACCACCGCCTAACACACCTTCGCGAAACCTCTCCGGCCACTCCTGCCCCGCCAGAAGAATTTCCTCAAAATGCTCTCCATAGCCGAAACCGTGGTCTTTGAAGCCCTAAAAAGAGACATGTAAAAGATAGGCAAGCTCGAAAGAGTTGCCTTAATCAGTGAAATGCGTCCCCCGAAGGAGAGTAAGCTCGCCTGCCACATGACTAGTCTGACCCTTAACTTAGCCACCACCGGCTCCCAAGTCGCTACCCTCTTGGGATCTGCCCCCAAACTGAACCCCAAATATGGAAACGGGAGCTGACCTACCACACAACTGAAGGCTCTGGCCAACCTCTGATCGTCACCCTCTTCCAGATTCAACCCCAACAAGACTGACTCTTCGAAGTTAATTCTTAGGCCGGATGCCCACTCGAAGTACTGGAGCACCAATCTGGGCTGGAAGAGCTGAGAAGGATCTGCCTCGACAAAAAGCAAAGTATCATTGGCAAACTGTTGGTGCGAAACTCTCTCCTCTGCACCTATCTGGATCCCCCTGAAAAGTAACTCCGACTCTCCTCTCTGAAGAAGGAGATGGAGACCCTCTGCAACCAAAATAAATAAGAGAGGGGAGAGGGTACACCCCTGCCTAGCGCCTCTCCTGATGTCAAACTGGCTCGTGGGAGAGCCGTTGACCAGGACCGAGGCAGTGGAGCTAAGGCAACCATTGATCCAGCGTCTCCTCTTAGGCCCAAAGTCCATAGTCTCCATAATCCTCCATAAGTACCCCCAGTCCACCCTGTCAAAAGCCTTCTCGAAATCCAGCTTGACCACTACAGCTCTGGAGTGCCTCTTGCGAACCATATCAATCACCTCGTTCGCTACTAGGACTCTATCTACCAACTGTCTCCCCCAGATGATCCCCAACTGCTCCTCCCCTATAAGGTCACTCATAAACCGCTTCAAACGAATAGAGAGCGCCTTAGACAGAAGCTTATACGGTGTCGATATCAGGCTAATAGGCCGGAAATGAACAGTCTCTGGGGTTTTGGACCTTCGGGATCAACGCTTTAAAGGAAGTGTTAAGACCCTTCCCAATCCTCCCGAACGAATGGAAGTTATGGAAGAAGTCTAGAACGTCACCTCTAATTGTTAGGGTTCGGAGGGTCTAAATCAGACATGCACAGTGGAGAATTAAAAAAAAATAAAACCCTGAACCCGCCCAGGATCGCATCTATGCGATAGATCTACGAAAAAGCAATTAAAACGAGATCTAGATTTATACCTTTCCTAGATCGTCGAATCACCGATTAGGAGCACCAATATGATCCTCCCTCTATTTGTATCCACACGAACACACAAGATCAGTGATCTAAACCCTAATACACCTACTAGAATGTAAAAGAGTTTGAGTAGAAATTCCGGCAGCGTTTCGGTATGGATTGGAATGACTTGGAAAAATCAGCACA
>JAYMTP010000891.1:0-28145 GCA_036897365.1 Geranium brycei | reverse complement strand
TTGGACATCTCTCCCGATGGGAGTCAAGTGGCGATATTGGGTCCCTTCTACATAAGAGTGTGTCTTGAGCCTATTATTGATATAATAATCTTAAGAACTCTTAAGAATCACAAATTTGGTGCTGTCTTGCTTCTTTATAGTATAGTCGAGCGCAAATCTTGATACAATTTGCCGATAAAGAAAAATAGTGCTGATGAAGGAACTTCCTTGATGTCTGCTGTAGTGAAGATGAATGACAAGCCTGAAGAGTATGTTGGATAAAAAATGATCGTCGGGGAAGTTGTGGCTCCGTAAGAAAAGAGAGCGGTCCAAGCTAACTAAATATGCTAGAGGGAAGCACTGAAAAGAGCGCTCAACGACCGATACTTCATAGGAGGGATCAATCGTGGCCAGCTTTTCAGTGTCATGGACAAGGATGGTTTGAACCAAGCTGGCAAGATTTCTCCCCAATTCCTCATCGAAGGTGCAAAAATCCCACATGTAGGAAAGCTCGCAAGCTTGAAATTGAATCTAAATGAAATGTTCACACTTTGTTTCTTGAATTAGAAGAAAGGTTGCTTATGTCAAGATAGGAGGTTGACTATGGCTTAGTGTTTATGGGTTGCAGTTAACCCTTTAACATTCCACGAGATGATCCTCTAGGTGAGGATCAAGTTTCCGGTCACTTGCTTATTCCACAAATCTTAAGTCCTGGTTTATTTGTTCAATATGGGATATGATGTCTTTCTCAGTATCTCTCACTTTGAATCCGAGAGATTTACAATAGGCTCAAGTCTGTTGAGCTAATAATTTGGATTCTAAGGTAGCATATGAGTTACAACGTTTTGATTAATGAGTGTCTTTGTATTTCTCCCCCGAGGGGCCGAGAGGGGGTCGAGCCGCCGAATTCGAATTTTTCTTAGAATGAATCGTGCTAGTGGGTGTGGCATTAGACGCAGAGGAAGAGGTTTGGGAAGGATCCCTATTAGTTCTCGGTCCGTTTAGGATTGCAAGCGGCTGGCGACCTAGATCGGCATTGACCTTTGGTTATGGCAACTCCGCCTGCCTCGTGGGCATCTTCGCCGGCCCGTCACTTGGGTCCGGGAGGAAGTCGTTCTCCTTCTCAGCCGGAGTGGAATCATCAAGCTGGTCACCTTCCTCCTCGGGAATCTCTTCCTCATATTAAGAGTCCATCTCTCTTTCTTCTCCTAATATTGCTTCAAAGTCTTCTTCTATTCATTTGCATCTATTTCTTAAGTGAACATTTGACACTGGAGTCATGTGATTAAAACAATTTATTTTGCATTTAGGTGAACATTTGATATTACAGTTATATGAGTAAAATGATTTATTTTGTACTTATTTGTTAATGGACCATTTACACAGGTAATTATGTGCAATTAGCCCGAAAGTGTACGTACATGTATATTTGTAAAACGGAAATATTAGTATCTAAATCTAAAGATGTATGGTCAGACCTTTTGCTTTAATAAGACCGGTTGACCCACAAAATGCATGAGACTATATATATGAGGCTCTTTTCTCTTTGCATGTTATGGTTATGGGTTGTGGTTTGGCGGGTCTCTTTCAAGTTGCATGGGACCGACCAACCCACCCACGTTGTGCTTTGTGATCCATACCAATTTCTCCTTTAGGAGGAACATCATTGCCCAATATGGGGGGCCCAAGGTGAGGACACACTTGGGATTTATACCAAGGTTTGACTTCCATATGATATCAGAAGCATTTAACATACTCAGGATAATGCTAACATTATTCAATTATTATTATCTATCAAGAACCTTCCTCAAACTCAACATGTTGGCCACCAACATCTACTTTAGCACTCAATGTGAATTATATCTCTTTTCGAATTAGTTAAAATCTTAATGTGTTACCTACTCTCAAACAAGCCTGATATGTCGAAAAAAATACAAAAATCATAAAATTCAATATTCAAAACAACAAGTTGTAAGAAGAAAAAAAAACCCAAGCATTTAGAAATGATACCACAATTATCCATTTATTTCATAATACTAATCAAAATGTACTTTTTCTTGGATCAAATTTACTATTTGAGATGTCGATAGCTTGTTATGTTTTGAACATTTATTACCTAATTCAAAATGTCATTTCCACCATGAAAAATAAGAGGAGAAAGAGAGCAAGATGTCTCTTATTAACTTTAGGGATACTGTGTATAATTACACGTCTTTCACCTGTCACTAATATAAAATTTGAAGGTTCACTTTCTATTTACTCAACTATCATTTTGTCTGATAGGGCTAAACCTTGTTAACTTAAAAATAGAATGCCAATTCATCTTTACTTACACATGGTTATGGGTGCAATCTAAATTCTATTGGGTAATCAATATCTTTCTTGTTTCAGTTCTGTACTCTTGCACACTGAACTTCTATTACCATCACATTCCCAAAACAAAACAAGGATACATACTGAACAACCTTTTAAACAAGGAAAACAGGAAACATATCAAACCAATGTACATGTACATCTCTATCTATCTAATCTTGCTGTCTGAACCTATTGCTGCTAGAATTCACAACCTAAGAGTCCCACCCATCTTTCCGGGCATCGAACTGTGACTTCCGGCCAGACAAGCTCCCATACATTTCGGTGAACTTCACGAGACAGTAGCTTCTCTTCTGGTAATGTGCATTGGTGTCTCTGCTGATCGCTGCGCTCGATAACTTTGACGTGTCCACTGCCCATGTCGGTTTCACATATTCAACGCTCGAAGATGTGCTTGTACTCGCATTTGCATACAAGAAATTCATCAGCACATCCTCACAGTTAAAGTACTTATCCACCACCTCCCTCCCTGCCCTTGCCTCCTCGCTCCAATACCTTTGGAAAGCCGCTTCACTGTCCATAAACGCTGCCCCGGTGAGAATCATGTTGTACCCTTTATGAGCACGCGCGTATTTCTCTCCCCTGTACATCAACGGGGCACCTGCAATGAGCCTGGGGTAGAATCCCGCGATCCTATCTGGATGCTCGCGCCATACCCTAAACCCGCGCTCAATATCATCACATGGCATCATGATATCATCGTCAAGCTCGAGGACTGCACGTGTCTTTATCGATGGATCAACTTTGAAGCGATTGTTGAGCGAGTTCTTTTCCTCTACCCTGATCCTGACCGGAACTGCTGAATCAAAGTCGGTTGGTTTGGGAGGCACTCCTTTGTTCCAAACCACGACGATCTCTTTGACAGACGAGCATTTGGAGTAATGCTTTATAAACATTTTCAAATTCCAGAGGCGAGCGTCGTAGGTCATTGTCAATAGCGTAAACTGAGAATAGTAACCCTTCCATCGGTAAGCTTCTTCTGCGCCACTGCCTCCGTAGATATACTTAGCGCCTGCGCAACTTACTACAACCCCGAAGATGAATATGATTGCAAGAATCAATTTTCCCGAACAGCTATTAGATTTTACTCTTCCACGGAGAAATAAAGGTATCTTGTTCAAGAGGGTGCAAAACCGTCTCAGCTTGGAGGAAAGCAAGTTTGGCCTTTCCCGGCCCAAGGGAGTGTCACTTCTCTTTATAGAGCCACGAGCACACCAGTTCAGCGGAACAATACACTTCACTGCTCCAAGCAACAAACCTAGAAGTAGGATAAGAGCAGCAACTATAGCAGCTGAAGCACAGCCAAGAATGAACCGACGAGTTGAATCTCCTGAAGGAACTCGGTCACCATCAATCACTCCAATATACATGCCAGAGCTTAACTGCTGGACATCAAGGTGATGAAACCGAGCACCGTTCCAAGCGTTTCTACCTTTCTTTGGGTCTTCTAAGTTTAAAGGGATTTCGGTTTCCCTGTATTCATCCTTGGTGAGACTTTCTACCTTGAAGGTTCGCAGTCGTCGTCCATATGTTCCGCTACAGTCTTGACCCACGCGGTAAAGAACTCCATTGTAGATAAATGGCCTGCCCCCGTTTCGAGCTCCTACGCTCTTGTCACCGTTATATATGGGGTTCTTCTTATGTGGAACCCATGGACCAAGAGGCGTGCTGCTATACCAGATTTCCAGATGCCCGTTCTTCTTGGAGCCAAAACCGGTGTGATCAGAACCAAAAAGCCAGTACATATCATCGTGATTAATGATAAAAGAATCGACAAGGGCCTTTTTCATGATGATCTTCTCTAGTTTCCACTGCAGGGGGAAGTTAACAGCTCGATAAAGACGAAGCTCCCCTTTCTCACTGCTCTCAGGAACCATGTATATCTGTAGGGTAATCCGACAAAGAGGACTGGTCAGTCCATCTGCAGAACTTACCTTTTATATTCAAAATCATGTTTGAGTTCACATCCACACCCATATTATTGGTCTAAGGTATATAGTGATGCTATAAAGTGCAAATAAATATGCATTTGTAGACAAAAGGCCTCGTTCATTCGTGTAAAAAGTGGGTTCTTACTTGGTTAAGGTAGTTGAAGACGTATGGGTAAGAGAGATGCCAGCCCTCGTCCAAAGCAATGCCCAGATGCTGCCATGTTGCTCCGTTATCAGTACTTTTTGCAACCCCGATATCTCCTTGCATGGTGATTGAATTCTTCGTTTCATAGAATAGATAAAGAATATCATTCTGAAATACAATGCCAGTAAGAGTGCACATGAGGATATATATTATTTGCAGTGAAATCGAACAGGTTGTTATAAAAATACCGTTCCTAGACTGGTATTAGAGCAAAGATATTGAATTGTTCATATTAGAACACATCGATTTGGTATTGGGAACTTTGAAGGACAAAAGACGCTGTCATATAGTACATAGAGTTAAGCACTGGCTAAAGATTATGATCAATGACTGGTTGAACATGAGGCTATAGCACAATCACAAACTAAGTGGCAACATTTCAACACAGGATCCGTGACGCAATGGTAGCGCGTCTGACTCCAGATCAGAAGGTTGCGTGTTTGATTCACGTCGGGTTCAAATCCTGATTATCCTATTAATTAGCTAATCATAAAATCCCTCATCACTGTTGAGCACATATTCACCAAAATACAGACACACAATAGTGATTTGATCCTTCAACTCCTATCCACTATTTTATTGTTGGCTGTTCTCAATACCTTGGCATATCAGAACACCAAAGCAATATTTGTAGCCACTTTCATACTAAAACTTTTATTCCATAGTTATACAACAAACTAAGCCTACATATTATTAGTAGTTTTAGATTTCTTATGCAAGACTTATTTACCCAAGTATACATGCATGTTAGCTACCTTAACCATATAGGTACTATTGAACTCCAGTGAATTATGCAAACACATCATAAAAATCCAGGAAGAAACACTCAGAAAGTAGCCTTATGTACGCTCCCATTCTAAAGCCTTTTATGAATCCAATTGCATACAGAGTTAAGGTTTCAGAGGCCAGCATAAACAGATCCTTGATACTGTGTTCTCTTTAGTGTGCAGAACATGAGAGATAATGCCAATGAAAAAATAGATATATGATCAAAGCATCAGCAAAAAACATTATAGATCATCGAGATTATATTTTGACCCCCTTTTTACATCTATTTGTATTTTCACAAACAGAATGTTTTGCAGACATTCCTCTGACCTCTGTGTTTTCTACATTATTATACACAAGGTCGATCAAGTCATTAGAAGGACATACGAACATGTTATGCATAAGAATCTCCATTTGAACAGAAAAGGGACAGACTCGGGCCAACTAAATTCTAGGAAAGGCTCTACACTCACAATCAATCACAAGAACATACTTGAAAAGATAAAATCGTGAATGAAAGAAGAAAAGAAGCAATAACCTGAAGATAAAGGAAAGGGTCGGCCACAAAATTACTCGGATAACCAGCATCGGAAGCTGAAGCACAAGTCACGACAGGATTGGCCACTGGCCAAGCTGCACTGCCATCCCTCCGAACATTCATCTGCACCCAATTAGCTAGGATCAACATTCCAATAATCAAAACTCCAACAAACACTACATCCTAAAATAAATTTCAATAAAAAACCACAACAAAATTATAAAAAAAAATACCCAGGTCATGAAATCAAAAAAAGAAGAAAGCAAAATCAAGTACCAAATTCAACAATTATAGACAAAAGGCACATGTTCTTATGTGGTCTCAAAGAAAAAACAATTACCACACCAAGAGATAATCAAGAAAAAAAAGAGTTCCCATACAAATTACAGTAAATAAAAGCCAGAAATGCATGTAAAAATTGAAGAAAAAAAGAGTAAAAGGCTCTAGAAAATCCAATACCCAGGACATGAAATAAAAAAACAAAGCAAAATCAGCTACCAAAATCCACAATTACAGACAAAAGTTAGATGCTCTTATGTGGTCTCAGAGAACAGTCCATCACTACACCAAGAACTAACCAGGAAAAAAAAGAGTACACATACAAGTAACAGTAAATAAATAAATAAACAGATAAAGAGCTTACAGATTCAATGGGTTTGAGAGAGAAAGGAGAATCGCCATAGAAGACACCAATGGACCAGGAACCCTCAGCGTCCTGGTCGCACCCAAACGAAAACGGCGCCGTATTTGAAAATGGCGAAAACACGAGCCACGCGTAGACGGTGGCAATCGAGCCAAACAAGACGAGCCACCCCAAAATAAACACCAATCCCGACGACACGCACCGCTCCCACCGCCACCTGCACCAGCACCTCACCTTCACGTCGCAGCACCAACGTCGTCCCGTCCCCGACCACGACGACCCATTATTGGTCCCGATCGCGCCGGAACCCATTTCGATTCCGCCGCCGCCCAGATCTCACGCGGACCAAAAATGAAGCTCCATGGCTGGTTCCATGATTCTGGGTTTTTCTATTTCTCTCACTGGAAAAAAGGTGACGGAACGAGGAGCTAGCCAGAGAGAGTTGATACAACGAGGTCAATTCAAGGACCCAATATATATACAGAGAGAGCTTCACAAATTACTGCCACATTACCTGATAATTAACACCTTTTAATTATTTTGTTTCCATTTTTCTCCTTAATTTGATCTGGGTTTTGTTATTGCCAATGTTGTGGAAACTGGAATACCGATATGGGACATATATATAGACTAGCTCACAAACAAGAAAATTTAATAAATTTGAGAGAAATCGTGACAAAACGCATTTTATAATAAATAATTAAATAATTAAATATATATACTCATGTATATTAATTATTAAAGATAAAATGTGATATTTAACAATTTTAATTTCAAATTTGTCAATAATAATTAATATTTTTGATGATATAATTATTTATTATCTAAATATCAAACCATAATTAACTAGGTAAACTAAATTAGATCGGATTAAACTGAAATTAGTTAAATTTAATTGATCTGACATGAATTAAATCATATTTAATTTAAATTTATCTGATTGACTAAGTTTGACCGGTATTTTCAGAACGTTACAGGGAGGTGAAAATTTCATATATATCGTTGATATATACTGATGTTCATAACACTGATTATTACTGATAGATAGGTGCGCTAACCATAACTGTTCACTCTTAATGATAAATTCTGCTACAGTTATAATTTACTCACAACAGAACATTACTTTCTTAACTGTTAAGAATTTCTGTATTTGGATGGTTAACTTTATGGTCAATGGTCATGACATAAATTTATCAGAATTATTTGCTAATAGTATTAATTATTACTTGCCGCTTCTGTAAAATGCAAGAAAAGATACGTTTTCTACTCAAAATAAACATATTCAAGATTAATCATCTAATTTATTTCAAAGTAATACGAGAGATTATAAATGGTACACACACTTACCTTACGTACCATTATATGATAAATAATTATTATATAGTATTTTACATAAAAAAATACAAAATCATAACTTATCAATGACATTTTTAATAGTTTTCGCTAAGCGTTCATGAAATAGCGTAGCAGTCCATTAATTGAGTAGCTTGGAAAGCTTAATTTAATGTCGCTCGTGTGTTTACTTCAAGTTCTTTTATACCTACAGTGTCTGGATTTATTCTCCCATTAATAAGAATTTTTGTTTGAGTTCATCAAAAAAGTGTTAGCATATGCATATCACATATTTAATATGTGATTATCTAATACACACCAGTTTTGGTTATTAATAATGTCATTGTAAACTGAGAATCTAAAAAATTAATTATTTTTACCTTAAAAAAAACTTTAATTAATTGAATCAACTTAATAGTTGATACCTTTTTATTCGAGTGTGAAAACTTTTCTCTCAAAAATCGGGTATATTGAAATAAGGCTTAATTCGATGGACCGTCACTTTCATTATTGGCGGTTAGTATACATAGTGTCCTCGATCTACATGAAAAATACATTAAATTCAAAGGACCAGCCTTTGTTCATTAATCAATACAAAGTTGTAGCATAATTACTATTAGATTTTAGATGGTCTCATATATTGAGAGTGGGCGCATTATTAATTTTGAGACGGTAAGGTTCAAAATTAATTATTAATTAATCACATAAAAGTAATATCAAAGTCTAATTTGTTTGTTGTAATTAAAAAAAGCCTGATTTGTTGATTAGTAAAATTGGCTTAAATTAAATCTAGTGTAATTTGGTTATTCATTATTAATGTGATTGAAAGTCTCAACCAATCACATTTGTTAAATTTATGCATTAAACAAAAAAAAGGTACGTAATCAACCAAGTAGTCGAGTTCTTGGGTAGTGTTGATCTTTGATCCTTATCAAAAGTCGTGTAATTTATTGTTGATGAATTGTTTTTTGTGTACCAAAAACTTGGGCGAAATATACACCATGGATTTTTATTTTTATGTGAAAAGTGGATTTTTTATTTAAAGTTTCATACTAATTATGTTACTGATTTTTTTCATTTAATAAAACGAAATGAATTATTATTAGAACTGTCGCGAGTTAATAGACAAGCAAGGGAGTAAGGAACAAAATATTTCCCTATCTTTCAGTCAGAGCCTAAGAGGGCAACAGAGACTAAGAAATGTGATACGTGATTATCAGTGTTGTAAATGACGGCTGTTATGGCGGCGTCATAGCCCCGAAAACCACACGGGCGCCACATCGTGGCGCCGTGGCTTTTTGACTATTTTGAGCCGGTTTTGTATTGATTTTAGCTAATTTTGGATCAATTTAGATCGGTTCTGTCCAAACTAATTTTTTGTTTAATAATATTATAACTTGTAGCATAATATGTATTTTTATTATATATGTTAATTAATTTATATTAAAAAAATACAAAATTAAAAATCTGTCGCGACATCTACAAATCTTGGCGATTACCTGACCGATATAAAATTGTACATATGATATATGATAATTCTATGAATAACTCAAAATTATTTGTGAGCTTTTGAACTCAATTATCATCAGCAATAAAGATACAAGATAAGCTGAGTTATTAGTTTGAATGTGATCATGTCAGTGTCTACGTACGTTGCTTGCTTTCTTGGTTCAAAAGGAATAAAACAAAGAAACCCATATGTTTTATCATTTTATAACAAATAAATTAAAAAGTTCCACCATCCATTTATTTAGTTTTGATTTGATCAACCTATACAGGTAATATCCAAAAAGACAAAAATTAGTCGTGGGTTCATTTTCTGAAACAATTCTGGTTTTCTACAAACCATTCCTGATACTTAAAGTATTTTTCGGGATAAAATATAATGACAGTTTTTATACACGAATGGAATTAGACAATTAGTCCATGTATTATAAAAACCAATATAATTCATCAACCAAAGTTTGATATAAAAATCAATAAAATTAAACAATTGTGTCAAAAAATGAATAAAAACCGAAGCATGGTAGCAAATTCAGGAGCAGCCAATGTTTGGTACTTTACTTGGTATATAATAATAGGATCGATGAATGTACTATTATAGCACTTTATTTATATATAGAGATGTTTATTTGGGGAAAAATCTTTGTTCTTTGTCCAATAATACTTTTACAAAACTAGTCACTAAATCATCCACATCTTAAAAGATGCTAAAGTGTGTCTTGAAATGATGAGTTGACTATAAATTTTGGGTATGTTACATTTGAGTTTCTATTTGCCCTGTTTAATCCAGATTTTTGTTGAGATTAAGTTCTAACGATTCTTGATAAAAGTTCACCTCTCACATATAAATTGAGTGCATCGAGTATACACATAATGTACTGATAAACAAAATAACAAACAAACAACACTAAGCAAACTAAATATATTAAAAGTTCATCTGAATACTATGTTGAGATCATGTATGACGTTTTTAAGTAGGCCCTTAGTCATTATTACGTGTGTTTATATTTATTATTATTATATAATAACATATAAGCTATTATTTGTTGGGAGAGTTTTATTGTGATTATTCTTATTGCCACAGCATGGTTACATTTAAGAATCATAAAGAAATATTATCAATGGTAAAAATTGATAATATTTTATACTATTTGTAATTAAATATCTATTTTTTTCACAATGAGTTTTTTATGATCACATATTGGAGTTGGTAATAGTTGCGTAGGGCTGTGTCATTTGTGAGAAAATTCAAAGTGACATGGATGGAGATACGAAAAAAGCTTGGCATATGCAAGCAAATATATCAAATCAAAGTGGTTCGGTTACTAATTTCTTAATGTTTCTATACGTAAATCTGTTGATAGGTTGGTTAAAATTAGTATCTTAGTGGTCTATATTATTGCTTAAACCATCAAAGATTATGCCAAAATTTACAAAATACAAGAGCCAGTGGAATGGCAATGGGTGGGTTTGGGACAGATTTGATAATTCCGTCCTCATTAAAAACGGTTGAAAATTTCTCGTTTTTAACAGGAGTGTGAATTACCCGACGTGTACGGAAAAATATATTTGTCTAAAAAATAAAATCAATAGTCTATACAGAATAAAATAAAATCAACAGAGATGAAAACATATTTGACCAAAAAATAAAGTCAAAGAAAACACATTTTGGTATGATTTTTTATATCTTCATAGATTTACAAACACAATCTAAAACAGCCATCGGATCATTGAATGAAATAAAAAACGTTGTGATGATTTATTTATAAAAGGCCAATTTGGATTTATTCTAGATTCTAATACTCTCCTCAATTTACTATTCTTATAAGAAAATAGAAACAAAAGCAAAATTGAGGAGTGTTCTGGATAAGCATCCATGGATGTTGCCATGATTAAATGTTTTGGTAGACCTAAACCTTAGCTTTATATATAATTCAAAAGCAATTTGGGTAGTAGAGCCCAATAAAGATGAAACCTATATTAATTTTTCACCCAATAATGGCATACCATATGTGAGCAATGACTTAATGAATCACCTGCCCCATAAAGAAGAGGCCTACCCTTATTTTCTGGCATCATGATGAGGGGCGAGTATTTGAGAATTTTATGCACCGGTCAGAGACGAATAAATGTAAGAATGAACCTGAGAAATCGAATAAATAAGCCCAAAGAAGTATCTCTACTTCAAATAGTCATAACTTTTGTATATGGACTCAGAATCATGTCCGTAAGAGACCCAGACGAAGCTATTTCAAATATGATGAGTTTGGAACCGTGAAAACAACTTTTAAGGGCCCAAACAAGTCTTTGAAATTTAAGATTTAATTAATTACGAATTTTAAATATATTTTAGTTATTTCTATTCTAATTAGGTTTTGGAGTTGATTAGGCTTTGGTGTTAATCTCCTTTTCGGAGTAGGTTTGAGTTAGGTTTTGATGTTAGTCTTCTTTTTGGATTAGGTTTTGGGCTGTTTAGGATTTTCCTTTTTAATTTATGTTTAGGTGAAGATAATACTATTTAAGAAGTCTTTGGTCATTATTGTAGAGCAACTTTTATCATAATAAATTACTTTTCTTTCAAACTTTTGAGTTTGTACTAAGTTTCTGGATTGAAACTTGTGTGGTGATTTTTCATCACTTTTACTCACGCGGACTTGCTGCGTCACTTTTCTTATGCACGTCACATACAGGGACGGTAAAACATCTTGTCTCTGATGTTCAGCGACGGAACCAGTTATTTTTGGTAAGGGCACAATATTTTTTATTCAAATTATGAATAAAAGTTTGTAATATAGATTTAAGCGTTTAATCGTTTTATTTATAGTTACAAATTAAGCATATTGAACAAGATTCATAATAATACATAAGACATGATGAAAAATAGTTTCAAACTTGCAAAAAATCAGCACAATGTTTTTTTTCCATTTTTTAGTGGTTATTCTTTAACTACCTCGTGCACAACACCTGGAAGAAATTTTCAGACTCTGTTAATCCACCACCGCCAGAATCACAATGGAGAATATGCACTTAATCAATGTGACAATCGTGAGTAACTAAATCTCTATTAATTTGGGGTATGGGTTGAATGAAGTATTGTATGAATGCTTTAATCGGTTTTACATGCATATAGTCCCGCGTTAGAGAGTTTTCAATTGATTGATCTTAAGGTTTTATCTCCTTTCGAGTTTTGATAATTGATATAGCTTATTAAGTTAAGGTTTATAAGACATAACTTATGAGTGGAATTAGAATTAATTGAAACTTGGATTTAAATCTTAGCGGAAAAAGTAGGGTTAACATAAATGCAATAATCATAAGCTAACCCCTGAACGCTAGAGAAATTCATAAAGCTTAACCGACTCAATTCTTTTAGACCTAGCCTCTAGCGATTTAGGCCATTGTAGTTGACGTAGACCATCTAGTATCTTACAAAGAACTTCTGGGTAGATTAGAGAATTTTTGTTGCCTCCCTATTTGAAGTAAAGGAACACCATGTATGCATGATTAACGATTATTGTACCCTGAAACTACTTTACGATTCTTCTACCCTGAATCATACCTCTCTCTACATACTCTATCGTATTTAAAATACTGTTTACTTTAAACTGTCTCGCCTTTTTTATCAACTAAGATTAGTCATAAAAACTGAATTTGCGTGCTTAGGACATCTTTTTCCCTAGGGTTCAATAATTTGGGGTACTTAATCTCTACTTACTAGTTATTACTTGTGATTAGTATACTGCTGATAATGGTGAAAGAACACATCTAAATTTATACGTAGTGTTTTCGCCCATCACCTATCTTCTCGAACTTGGTCATGATAGAACCACACCTTATAAGATCTCAGGAAACATTTCTTCAGCAAATGATTGCAAATAGTGTCCATATCGTGCACGCAAACATTATAACACTTCACGCACAGACACTTGAACCAATCATCACCATATTTTCTACCATTTTTCTCACAAAATTAATGAAACTGGACATTCCCATCATGTGCGCCTCATTCATTATCTCCGCTTTTATCCATCTTCGATCCATTTTTTATATATGGCAAACAAATACAATTACAATAATGTATTGTAAACACGTAGTTACAAAAAAATACAACATATTATATACACAAAACATATAATTAAATATATATTCTAATCGACAAAATTGAAACACCTTCTTTGATAAATTCCAATGCACGACAACGGCGGGAAGCAGCACCACGAAAAGAGAGGATAGAAAAGGCAGAAAGGAGGAGAGAAAGAAGAAGGGTTTGCATCTTATGTAATTTGTATTAGTGACGACATACCTCCTAAGTACACCATCATTAATACTTAAGGATGGCGGACGAGACAACGCATGTCGTCGTTAACTAAAAGTCAAACCAACAATTCCATTCTGAACCGTTAAACTATAAACGATACATTTCGGTAATAGGTCAATCCAATAGAGACATCGTACTAAATATGGTATGTCGTCACTGATAATTGTAGTAATGGTGTTGCCTAATTGGGTATCCCATCGTTAAGGTAGTGACAACGTACAAACTAGGTACACCGTCTATATAGAAATAGTGACGGTGAACCTATTAAGTCCGTCGTCCTTAACAATATCTTGTCGGTATATCTTTTAGGTACGTCGTTGCTACGATAAAATGAATGTAGCATAGATTTTGATATAAATAAACATTATAATATAGGGATTCAAAAAGGGATGTCAAGATTTCGGCCAAAAATTCTCTGTAAACATATCTTATTGTCAGTTATAAAAAAAAAGATAATCTCACATAGCTACAGCTGACTTGACACATTTCTCATTGTTATTACTTATGCTTGAAATTGTGGTATCCACACTCTAGTTACGGAGGAGTATTTGGAGAGAGAGGGATCAAATACACAAAAAAAAAGGATCAATGTCATCGTTTTGAAAATTTGAAAGACGAACAGGGGTATTTTGATATTTTCAAACTTTAAATTAATTGAAAACTTAACAAGAGCGTATTTATTTGAGAAAAATAATTCTGAGCGTACCTCTCAGAATAAAATTTTAGTCAGATGTATTTAAATAAAAAATGTGTAAGGCGGATGTAAGTAAGTGAGATTATCTCGTAATAAAAAAGAGAAATTGTAAACTATAGAATCTTTGGTCGAATAACTTAAACATGAAATCTAATTAAATGTACCAACCTCCACCGTGTCCCGATTTAGAAACTCTACTTAAACTGCTTGGAGAGATGTACACGCGTGGGAGGTGCGAGTGGGAGAGTGGTGCTCCACCATCAAAAGAGCAGTGATGCCACTCAATGTCCTTGCTCTGCTACCTCCATTAAAGACCTGCAGGAACTCTGCTACCTCCATTAGCCAAAAAGGAGAGCACCCAGAAAAGAACCAACCCAAAAGCAGAAAAGCAAACACCTCCAAAACCCAGAATAGATGAGAGATACACAGATCGAGCTACTATGAGTAGTCGTCTCGCTCCACTGTCAGAAGAACCCATCGACGACGACTCCACGACCTCTTCCAAGAAGACCCTTTCTTCGTCCTCATGGAGGACCTGGCTCAAGACCCATTTCTCCTTCTCCAAGAAATCCGACCTCAAGATCCTCCTCAGCGTCCTCGGCTGCCCCCTCTTCCCCGTCTCCATCGACTCCGAGGTCCCCCAAAACCAGGTAATCGAAACAGAGCAAATCTAGTTTCACAATGTTTGCTTTGAAATTGACCTGCCCATTTGTCTGTGTTGAGAATGATTAGGTGTCGTCGTCGGCGCAGTACATTATACAGCACTTCGTGGCGGCGACGGGGTGCCGGAAATTGGAGGGGACGGTGAAGAACATATTCGCGACCGGGAAGGTGACGATGGGTATGGTGGACGACATGGGTTCGGGAGGCAATGTCGGAGGAGTGTCGGAGAAAGGGTGTTTCGTGATGTGGCAGATGAATCCGAATAAGTGGCTGATCGAGCTGGTCGTCGCCGGCCACAAGGTCGTCGCCGGGAGTGACGGCACAGTCGCCTGGCGCCACACTCCCTGGCTCGCCGTCCACGCCGCCAAAGGTGCCGTCCGCCCTCTCCGCCGCGCCATTCAGGTTTCTTTTCCATTTTGTCAAAGGATTGTGATTCAAGGAGAGAATTAACGAATTTGAATTTTCTCTGGATGTTGTTTTAGTCATGTTAAATTTTGGGGGTGCAATGGTTTTGTCCAGTAACTGCTCGTGCTAGCATTTCTCGATAGCTAAATGTTTGTGTATAGACCATATACAAGTTGAAGCTTTAGGGTCAGATCCGGCTTTAACATAAGAATTGGGTTTATGGTTAATGTGTATATAAACACTCCTTATACTAGTACTCTTTACTGACGCTTTGTACTCACGGAAAGATGGTTATCGGTTCAAAGACCCAAGGTGTCCTGTACGGGGAATAAGAAGGGGCAGAGAAAATGCCTCGAGCCAAGGTCCCTTTCGCTTTCGCTCTTTTAGCTTGGCTTGGAATATTGAAATAAAATTGGAGACGGCTAAGTAACCAATGCCATACTGAACAACCTTCAACAAAAACAAAAGGGTACCTGTACCCGTGTGGACCTAACACCTTGCTCAGTGGAAGTTTGTGATCAAATGTTACTGGACAGACCAGATCCTTATTCCCATGATCCCGGATCTTGCTTTCCTCTAGGTACAATGTGGAAGAACATGAAACTGGTTCAATTATTTGCTTCACTGCTTTCATATTCTTAAGGTTATGTCAACCTTGAGATCACTTTTTTTTTTCCACATTGTGATTATTTTAGACCAAGCTGATCTGACTGTGTCTGACCTTGAATTGTTTATGCCATTTTTAAATGATTTATGTGCATTATTCCTATAGGGATTAGATCCTTTGGCGGTAGCCGCCGTATTCTCCCCATCTCAGTACATGGGCGAGAAGCACATGGCTGGCGTCGATTGCTTTGTGCTGAAACTCTCCACGGATCAGACGGACCTCGTTGACCGCAGCGACAACACTGCAGAGATGATCAAGCACGTTATATTCGGGTACTTCAGCCAGAGGAGCGGCCTGCTGGTCTGCCTCGAGGATTCCTACTTGACGAGGATCCAGTCTCCGGGCGCCAACCCCTTGTACTGGGAGACCACCATGGCCACGAAGATCGAGGACTACAGGACCGTGGAGGGGGGCGTCTTGATTGCCCACGCGGGCCAGTCCAGCGTGATCATCACGAGGTTCGGGGACAACTTGAAGGCGGGCTCTGCAATCACACGGCTGGAGGAGAACTGGACGATAGACGATCTCGCTTTCAACGTGGCCGGGTTGTCCTTGGATTGCTTCATCCCTCCCAAGGAAGTGCAGAAAGACGAGACACAGGAGGGCAGCCTTGATTAGAGATCATCGCCATTGCAGCAAGGAAGGTGAGGACTGGGATGGAACTTGGTGATCTTGATCGAGGTGATTCAAGTTTGATGGTGTTGACTTTTGACTAGCATAGTTGACTTTCTGAATGTTTCATGAGGGTTCAGTATATACATTTACTTATATATGCACTGTATGTGAGGAATGCTATTGGCCTTTTTTGCTTTTGGCCTTAGAGAAATTCTAGCATTCATCTCAAACAGTGCAAGCATATGTAATGCAACTTTGGAACATAACAGAGAACATGTATTGGAATATTTCTAGTTTCTTCAACTATACAAAAAAGCACACTCAATTTGTGAAGTGTAAATTTTAGGGCAAACTATGTAGTGTCCCTAAATTATTCAAATTTTGTAAAAAGTGGAAGTGTGTAAATTTTCATTTTTGAAAAAAGTGGACGGGAATCTATTATTTTTTACAAATTGTGTACATTTGTTTAAAAATGATGAAAATGTCCTTGCACTGCCCCCAAGACGATTAACACCATCTGTTGGAGGCAGTCAGTTTTTCCGAAGAAGATGTACGACATCGATTGGAGAATCACCTTGTAGAATGGATCTGGCTATCTCGAACTCAGATATGGAATTAATGTCGATCAACAATCTTTCCCATTCTGATGTGTATTACATATATGTACTCGTATTTGTCTGGAATCTGAATTCAAAACAAATATTTTCAATTTTTGTTTCCAAGGCTTCAAAATTGGAGAATTAGAAAATCGAATTTGTACCGACTGAAAAGATGGAGAATTTTCCCATTTGGATTTGCAACATGACGAGTCGTAGCGTTTGACTTTGATTTGAAATTAATTTGAATTGTTACACTATTCAGTAAAAGAGAGAAGAGCGAGGAAAGAGAGTCAAAAGGGTAGGGTTTCAAATCTCTACTAATTTATCTATAACATAATACATCTATAATGATTCACACGTATGAGTTTTATTTGAATCTTTCACATTTATAAAATGACATGTGCATTAAAGATGATGTGAGAGTAAATCACCCCGTTCCAAGTGTATGCAGTCCTATTATTTCTGTATTTGATATTAGGCTCTTTCTCTTTCACCAGTGAGAACATTTGAAAATGCCATCCATATCACAGTATCGCCGTTGGGCATGGAGCTTCGCCACCAGATCGCGTTCCCAGAAGAAGCTGCTTCTTGGACTCTCATTCTCATCCGCATCTTCTGCGCCTGATCCGACCCGACCCGCCCCACCTCCTATCCGAGTCATGCTCACCGACTCAGCCGGACGAGGCGTGTTCGCGACTCGGAGGATCGGAGCCGGAGACCTCATCCACACAGCACGACCCGCCGTCTCTCACCCTTCCCTCTCCAACCTTCACTCCGTCTGCTACCTTTGCCTCAGAAAGCTCAACAATTCCACGAATTTGCAACTTCACGGCGTTTCATTTTGCTGCGAAGATTGCAGAGAGCAATCCAAGGTGTGTTGGGTTTGTTTTCTTATCAATTTGTGTCGAAATTGTAGCTCAAAGATTATATATTCATTTCTGTTTGTTCTTTGAAGATAAATTTGTGGGGTTTTGATATGGTATTGGGTGGTGAAGAGGGTTGGGAGATGAATTATGGTAAGATTGAGGAAGTGCCCGCAACCTGTTCCATGTTTTGCTTATGAGGAAAATGGTGTTTTTGTGTCAAACTTGAGTTGTGGTAGAAACAGGAAGATACTTTTCATCTCATAGTTGATGCAAAAGACACTTGGAAATCATACCAATATTTAGCAGTTGCCCACTTTTAATTTTTGGGATCACTATGCATAAACTCTGAACCCTTGCTGCAATGAAGAGAAATGTATCGGTTTCGTCTGTATAGAGTTGTCAGGGAAGAGTATTGCTTCATTGGGACATCACTTTGAAGTCACAATTAAGAATTTTATGTGGTCGTTCTGGCTAAAACTTATCACGGGAAGGATTTTCATTACTTTGTGTTGTGAAATATATGAGATACGAAGGATAAACCAAAGAAACTTAAAAAGAACAGAAGCGAGTTTATGTGATTCGGTTAATGTGTCCTGTGTCCACAGCCCCTTTTATATAGTTACTTTGTGGGCAATCTCTGATTGCCTTTTGGGTCGATGATCACGAACTGCCACATGGGCTAGGGGAAGTTATGATTGCACCCTACGGTCTGATAGGTTTCAAGACGTTGTTTGATCATGAGAGCCCTGACTGGATTTTTGTTTTTTTGCACTACCCTTTGCAATGGTAGGAGAAATGCACAGTGGATAAGTACCTAAGGTGAAAGGAGTAGACTGCTATCTGTGATTTAATTATGCCTAAATTTCATTATATATAATCTGCTTATGGAGATAGTTACTTGAAGTGTAATCATGAGTACAGTGTACCCCACGCTCAAAATCAATTGACTTGGTCTACATATTAGTTTGCTATTTTCTGAATAGCTCCTACATATTAATTACTTGTACATTTGTTTGCCGGTGGCTGTTCTTTTCCTGCAGGTGTTTATAGCTCATTTTTAAAATTTCATGGTTTTTAGGTTTATCATGAAGTTGAGTCTAAAGTAGACTGGTTGGCGTATAATGACTATTGCCGGTATGGAAGTCTCTAAAAGATCGGTCTCTGTAATTTTCTTATAGCAATTCTAATCTATGGCGTTGGTATATAACATATGGACTTGTTTTCTCCAATTTTCTACTTCGTATATGCAGGCCCCAAAAAAATTCTATAATGGGAACTGTGTCCCATACAACAAGAGGGCATTCTAACATGCCTTATATAGTGAACCTCTTAAAGTTCCATGTCTTACCTCCTTTAATATTGGGATTCTTGCAAGATGCAGTGTATGACATGTTTTGTAGAACCAAAGAACTTATGTTACTATACACAATGCCCTACGTCCATAAAGATTGTAATGCAAACTATTCAAATTAAACTTCTATGGGATTGAGGATGTTTCACGCCAAATTTCTTCATTCACTTGAGGCTTTTGTGTTAGGGGTCCTCATCTGAGTCTTGATCTCACATCGGATAAATATGGGGTTATAGGAAACCATTCACTTGTTACTCTTCTTTGGTAGACACGTTCTCCCCAGTCTTGTGATGATCTACTTATCCCTTAATTGACTTTGCTGATGAATGGTTCACACCATTAGGCGTAAGCATATACCACATTTCTTACTTTATTTCTCTTTTCAAAAGGACCCAAGGTCTAAAATACCCACTTATGGTGAAGCGGTTGGCATGTATGGTTGTATCAGGAGCTGCATCTGCAGACAGTCTTGACATACTTCAACCCGCTGCTTTGTCTCCTGCTATGATTTTAGAGGTGAGAACTTTCAAAAAAGTTGTGCATCAACTAGACATCCCAAAAACCAGTATCTTAAATGTTTAGGAGTGCATTTCCTGGCAAATACTCATTATATTTGTATTGAAAATCTCCAGATGGAAGAAGGCTTCCGCTTACTGCATAGTGCCTTCGGAAAGGCCAATATCAAAAAGGAACAAATGTCGTGTATCCTTATTTCTGATTTTCATTTTCAGTTCCATCTATTTTATGTAGCTCAAAAAATGATTTCCTTGACTATACTAGTCGTTACTAAACAATGGTACATTAGTGTATTAGCACGGATTCGTATTAATGCATTTCGCATTGAATTGGCTGGGGGTTCATATGAAGATCTACTTTCACTAGCAGCAGCATGTGTAGATGCCGAAGCTGCTGTGGGAAATGCAGTTTACATGCTCCCCTCCTTCTACAATCATGACTGCGGTGAGCTTTTTCATTGAAGTTCCTTTTCCCTGTTCATCATAAGATGCTAGAACTAACATTATTTAAAACCTTACTCATGAATTCATTGAGAAGAAAACACTTAGTAGAGTAAATAATAAACATAACTTCTGAATGTTGTTATTTGCTTCAGATCCAAATACACACATTATATGGATAGATAATGCTAATGCAAGATTGAAGGCCCTTCGTGACATTGAAACAGGTTTGTATTTTTCTATACTTTTTTCCCCTTCCACTGAAAATTGGAAATTCTTTCAGTTAGGAACCTACAAAATCATTCTTCGCACTGGGATGGAAGAACAAATGAACTCTGTTTTGTTCCAGCCACTGATCAGTTCAGTGTGGATAAAAATCATTTTTGGGTTTGTGGCAGGTGAGGAGCTTCGGATTTGTTATATTGATGCAAGTATGGACCATGATGCTCGTCAGTCTGTCTTATCCGAAGGGTTTGGATTTCAGTGCAACTGTCTTCGCTGTTCATCTGAGGATTAAAGATAATTATCTCCTCTCTAAGCAATATCATAAATGACAATGACAGATGACATGCAATATATTCTGAAACGACGCACTTCATCAAAACAATGCATCCAAGAGAAAAGAGTGCTTCTGTTCAAACTCTCGTTTTAGGCTCCTACAATTTTGTGTCAGTGTAATGAAAGTGATGCTATTGTAAAATGATTATGCTTTTGAACTTCTGTCTGAAATGCTATTTGTTGAACGATTTCCATAGTTAAATAGCATTGCAATATTAACTGTCTTGTTTCCTTCTATTTGGCCATAGTTAAGACTTATTGCTTTGTTCTCAGGTTCTGGCACATGCCAAGATGAACTGTACAAAAATGTGATGTTTGTGAGTCAACAACTACACCCATATGCTTCCCATTTAAAGTACACAAAAACTACACATTGCACATGAATTCATTTGGAGGAAAATTTCTCTCCTATACATAGGTATGATTTTCATATTAAATAATATTTCTCGCTGCAGAGTTAAGAGGTCCTTGATTCGAACTAGCTGTTGAGGTTGCCCAAACATCAGATGAAGCTTGCATCCCTCAAATGTGAAGCAAGAACCATAATTGAATCTCTTGCATTTCCTTCCATCCGATTCATACCCTTTTTCCGCAAATTTTCTCTAGAAAATTATCATAGATAAGGGTCCAAGGCAAAGATTGATAAACCCAAAGCAAGGATCAAAGAGACTGATACCGCCATGTTAGCCGTTGGTGGGTGGCAAAAAGAAAGCTCTTTTGCCAACACACCCAATTATTCAATTTTCACCAAACTCCCATCTCCTTCTTTATATCTCAAAGAACCATACCATCCTCTTTATCTATAAAACCTAACCAAACCCATCTCTTTTCTTTACTCTATTTTAATTTGGTTCATATTAACTGATTAGTTAAAGTTCAATTCAACTGTTCTTTAACTGCACATCTTTTTTAGTTAGCACCCAACTTTTTTTTGTTCTCTTAATTTCCTTGCATTGTCTTTGTTTGCTGTGATGGGAGCTTTGTTTCTAAATTCCTTCACCTCAGTTGCCCCACAGAACCTTTTACTGCTGTCCTCTGATGACCGTAGATCCTTTTTTAGGAGGAAGAAAAGTATTAGTATCAGTACTAGTACAAGTAGTGTTGTGTACTGTCAGGTTGGTGGCAATGCCATCAAGTCTAGTGACTTCTCTTCTCATGTTGTGACAGAAAGATCATCAGGGGCTGTTCTAGCCGATGCTGGGAGCATGATTTTGTCTCCTAATGGGAAGAGCCAAGCTGCAGAGATTGCCATGAAGGATTTGGAGCCTTGTGGAACAGATGTGGCAGAGGGTGTTGGTATTATCAAGTTTCTTAGAGGCAAGGACTTTCTCATAACTGGTGCAACTGGGTTCTTGGCGAAAGGTACCTACATTTCTGTAAAGTTGTTCCTTGACAGAATTCGGAAAGTAAAATAAAAATTAGAATTACATAATGGCATGGTCTTTTTTGGTCACATTTATGTGTGCAGTTCTTATTGAGAAGATTTTAAGGACAGTGCCCGATGTGGGTAAAATATATATCTTGATCAAAGCCACAAACAAGGAGAGTGCAATGGGAAGATTAAAAACAGAAGTATGTTTTCAATTAGATGCAAGATAGTTTTGATTTCTTCTGTTGTTGCAAGTACTAATTTAGGGTTCTTATTGATAACATGCCATTTGTGTATGTATAATTAGATCATAAGTTCAGAGCTTTTCAAATGTCTACAACAAACCCATGGAAAGTCGTATCAAGCTTTCATGTTAAGCAAGCTGGTTCCTGTGGTAGGAAATGTTTGTGAATCCAACATTGGGTTAGAGGAAGATTCAGCTTCCCTGATAGCGGATGAAGTTGACATTATCGTGAATTCTGCAGCTAGTACAACCTTTGACGAAAGGTTAATGATACTCTTTTTCGGAAGAAAAAGTAATGTATTTTTTTATAGTATCATGACAACGCGTAATGCATTTGTGATGTGAATTGTACCATAACACAAACTATGCAGATATGATGTTGCTATTGACATAAACACCAGAGGGCCATGGAACCTTATGAAGTTTGTAAAGAAGTGCAATAAGCTAAAACTCCTCTTGCAAATATCAACAGGTTAGTTTAATGATGTAACACATTTGTTTCTCGAATATATGTTGTTCTTTGCCGGTTGTTAACACGCTTCTTTCATGGGTCCTCGTGTTCTTTGCCTATCACATTACAGCTTATGTTAATGGAAAAAGACAAGGACGAATCATGGAAAAGCCATTCAGCATGGGAGATAGTATAGTGAGGGAGGATTTAATCTCCTTAGACGTAGAAGCCGAAATCAAATTGGCCATGGAGTCCAAGGAAGCTCTTAATGACAGCAGCACAATAGCTCAAGCAATGAAAGAAATGGGTTTGGAGAGGTTAGTATAGATAGAAATCTTGTATTCCCACCTATTCTTTTCACGATCATTGGTCAAACGTTTGACTGACTCATCAGGGCGAAGAAATACGGGTGGCAAGACACTTATGTGTTCACAAAGGCAATGGGAGAGATGGTAATTGACAGTATGAGAGGAGATGTGCCGGTAGTAATCATGAGGCCTAGTGTCATTGAGAGTACTTGCAAGGAGCCGTTTCCCGGATGGATGGAAGGAAATAGGTATGTTCCTACATTCCTGAGATCCTAAATAGCATTTTGTTTAATCAAAACCATTTTCCTGCTTAGGATGATGGATCCTGTAGTTCTTCACTATGGAAGAGGACATCTCACAGGCTTTCTTGTAGACCCGAATGGAGTTCTTGACGTGGTAAGTAGTGATGAATATGAACCTTCTTGGAGATTTTAGCTATGTGAATCGCAAAGTCGTGTAAAACAATCGCAGGTTCCAGCTGACATGGTTGTGAATGCGACTCTAGCTGCCATAGCAAACCATGGAATGGCCGGGAAGGCAGGCGTCAGCGTGTACCAGATAGCATCCTCAGTTGTGAATCCACTTGTATTCAGTGATCTGGCGAGGCTGCTCTATGAACACTACAACTCATTGCCGTGCATAGACCCAAAGGGCAGGCCAATACGCGTGCCATTGATGAAGCTCTACAGCTCCATGGAGGACTTCTCCGCACACCTGTGGAGGGATGCAGTTCAGAGAAATGGGTTAGCTGCTATGGCCTCTTCCAACGAAAAGCTCTTGCACAAGCTTGAAACAATGTGCAGCAAGTCCGTTGAGCAAGCCAAGTACCTGGCCAACATATATGCGCCTTACACATTTTATGACGGAAGGTAACGAAAGATTTCTGTATTTAACCATGTTTTTTTGTATTTTTTCCAAGTGGGGTGTCTATTCAACAATTCTGAAAGGGAGAAGTTATGTAATTAACCCGATTAAACGTGTGCAGGTTCGATAACAGCAATACGCAGAGATTGATGGAGAGGATGTGCGAGGAAGAGAAGAGGAGTTTTGGGTTCGATGTTGGGAGCATAGATTGGAGAGAGTACATAACAAATGTCCACATTCCTGGTCTTCGGAGGCATGTCATGAAAGGAAGAGGAATGTGTGCATAGGTATTAAACGTTTTATATAGTAATTGGTATATTTTGTTCTAATTACATGTTTCCATAGAATCAAAATGTTCGATATCTAGCACTACTTGTTCTGATTAAGAGAATCCATATTTTTTTATCGTTTTATTTTAGTTCAAATGGTATAATACCATATTGGTTTGTATTTCAGATTATTCTCATTTGTAATTTTTGGACGAAAGGCTATCGAGAATAGAAATTTCACTGAAAAAAATAAAAAATTATCAAGAAATTCAATATCTATGAAATTTTTGTCAAAATTGAACAAAGCTTCCCATTGTGTATATCTCTTGTGTAATCACCAATTTTCCTTTCTATTTCTTGCCTATCTTGATTCAATATTCAGCTTAAGTGATTATATCCGCTATGTGTGTAATTTTAGTATTAGACACTAGTGCAACGTCTCGACAAAGTTCAATATATTTTTGTATCAACGATGTCATTTTGGCAAGTGTTGCACAAGCACGACGTGGTGTGCGATTTTCTTGAGTTGTTTATCGAAGCACGACGAATATAGTAGCACTACGGGCATAAAAGCACGAGGTGATGTGCTATTTTGTAGAAGCACGGCATGACGGAGAAGCTTGACGGGACCATAAGCACGAGATGACTCCTTAAAGCTCGAGGTGGCACTTCCTTAGAAACTAAGGAAGAGAAGGACATGAGTCAATTCTTTTAAGGAGGAGGTGGCTAGATTTTGAGAAGATAAGATAAGTAATCCTTTATGTAGGTGAACATCGTGCTTTGTCATGCTAAGGAGAACGAGGAGGTGGATAGCTCCTAAGATTTCCTCAACCGTGAATGAACATTAGGAGAAGAACTTGTACATACTATAAATAAGAGCTTAAGTAGCTTGTGAAGGCATCGTATCATACTTCATTTCAAATACAAAGACCTTTGTATAAGCTCCTTTTTCGTTTTCGTTACTAACTCGTTCTGCTGTCCTAATTTAGATTGGTTTAGATTCGTTCGAGGTTGGAAACTCCGATCTAAATACCGGACATTTCATATAATTTTTTTAAAAAAATTCGGGTCGTTTCACTAGGTAATCTAAACTTTCGCACTTATCTCTGTGAAAAGTTATAATGTTACGATTAATTACTTTACATGAGTTGAAGAAGGAAAGTATATTATCTGGTTGCCATTATATGGATCCTCCACATAATAAATCATATCAAGTCAAGAACAAAAGGATATGACAGATTCAAACAAACAAACATCAACAAAATAACCCGAACATAGAATTAAACATGCAACAATGAACAAACAACAGATTCAATCAAACGATAGCACAGAATACACATGCAACAAAAAACCCTAACCTAAATATTAAAGCCCTAATCTATAAATTCAAACCCTAACCTAAAAATCGAACGAACCCATACATTGTTAGTATTCAATGAAGAATAAGATGTTGTGCTCGTACTTGGTGGTGGAAGTGGAACCGAGTTTGAAAACTGTTCTAACCAGGTAAAGGAGGACTACTTTGACTTGGCGGAGTGTGACCCAGGTAAAGGAGTGTAATGTTGGACGAAAGTGTGATCGGTTAAAACCACACTTAAGCACTCCGTGTTCGCAAGTAATAAATTGATAAGAACAGGATCGAATTCCACATAGACTAAAGTAATGGGTATTTATTTATGTATCATGTGCGTGTTTAACCAAGATTAAAACTACTCAATTTGATTTGTTGGTGTGTGAAAGTAAGCAAGAACAGTGAACACTTAAATCAAGCAAGTACCAAGTGAACAAAGATGGGCAAATTGGAAAATAGTAATGAGAAGCAAATCACGGGAGCTAGACAATCATATGAATCAAGCTATAACTGAACTACTAATTATAAGCATGCATTTAGTTGAATGACCTATGTTTTAAAATACTAAGTCCGTCTCTTGACATTGGTCTTAGCCTAGTCTCGGGTCAATCTTACCCTCTCGGGATCAAATGTGACTTGCAACCACACAAAGTATGACAATCAAAGGCCAAAGGTTTTCTATGGACGTCTTGACACGGTCTCAAGCCCTAACCCTCTACACTATCTAGGTTCGTCACCACCCGTTCCTCTCGAAATCGGTATAGCAACCCATGATATCTAACTTAGGTGATCAATCTAGGGTAGACAGAAGCATAACAAGATAGCATAATTTAAACAATCAAGCATGCATAAAACTAATACTCAATTAAAACAAAGATAATTCATACAATGTCTAGCGCCCATGACTAAAGGTTTTTAGCCCTCAACCATGGTGCTCATAGCAAAAGTCATGAAAATAAATCAAAATACAAGAGTTGAAAACAATAAGAACAAATCTAAAATCAAGAGATAGAAAGAAATGCTCATATGTCTTCTATTTTGCTCCAATCTCCAAGATTTTGTGGTTTCCCACTTGTTGCTTCCAAAAATTGATGGAGGATTGATGGTTGTAGCCTCCAAAATTCAAGCTCCAAGCTTCAAAAATGGCTCAACAATAGTGGAATGTGTTAGAGAGAAGATGGAGGCTCAAAAGGTAGGTGGTAGGTGAGAGAGCCCCCCAAAATTGGCTAGGGTTTGGCCTTAAATAGTGTTGAAATCGGCTGAAATTGACTCTGGATCGAAACCCGGTCAGGAACAGACTCTGGAACCGCAAAATTGGCTCTCAAATCCGGACTGTGCTCCAGTCTGGACTAGCCTCCGGATCTAGCTCCAATTAGGTCCGGTTCTGCCCCAATCCATGCGGTTCTACTCCAATTCAGCGGGTTCTACTCCAATTCAGCGGGTTCTTCTCCAATTCTGCTGGTTGTGATCCAATCAGGTCCGATTCTTGCTCTTTTGCTCCAATTCCCGCCATTTAATCGATCCTGAAATAAGCTCTTAAATCCCGCACCTGAAAATTACACACCAAAAACTCCTCGCAGCATTAGCATGTTTAATTACTTTAAATAAACTCAAATCAAAGACTTAAAAATTAATAAGTTGTGAGCGAAATGTATCGAAATTGCATCCTTTCAGACCCACAACATGTAACAATTACCGCAATTTAATACTGAAATTTACTTTGATTAATTGATATAATTCCAACCATAACAAAATTAAACCTGAAATATCTAGAATTCAACCTTAGGCCATCTCCAACCAGGCCTCAAAACCCCATTTTGGGGACTCAATATATTCCAACCAGTCCCCATATCCTCAAAACTCATCTCCATTTTGGGGTCCAGCTACAGTGAGACTCCATATTTGGGGACTCCATGTAGCAGTCCCCAAAATTAATAATACTATTTTATTTATTTGTATTGATTTATTTATTCCAACAAGAATTATTTCATTTCTTTTTATTTTCCCCTCCAAATAAATCTGAGTAACTCAACAGAAGAATAAAATAAAACCAAACTTCAAACCCATAAGTGAAGAATATTCAGACTCCGGCGAGGGCGAACAAGAATAGATCAGGCGAGGGTGGACATGAATAGCTACGGCGATGGTAACGAATCACTAGATCTATCCGGCAAGGACAAAGCCAAATATGCTCTGGCGAATAAAGTACCAAGCGGAGGCGACAAGCACCAAGCGGAGGCGAGAACGAAGCACGTTTGTGAGTGAGATTGAAGAGAGAATAGAGGGTAAACGTGATATTGAGGAAAGAGGCGGATGTATAAGAGA
>JAYMTP010000890.1:0-28152 GCA_036897365.1 Geranium brycei | reverse complement strand
ACGTAGATGAGTTTTAAGTCGTTTCAAATGATTATGGTAATTTCGGCCTACAAATGGTATATGAAAAGAGAACAAAAAAACCGAAGTCAAGCGAAAGTCAACAATCTTGACTAGGGAGTAGTCAAGATTTTTGACCATTTGCGACGGCGCACTTTAAAATTCGCGCCGTTACAAACTAACGGCAACAACAACGGTCCGTTTTCGGACCGTTTACTCCTAACGATAAGATTTTGGTTAACGGTCAACAATTTTGTAACAACGCACATACTCTATGTGCGTCGTTACAAATGAAAAAACTGATAGTGTAACCAATTGACCGATGACCTTGATAAAAATATAAGCTAACCGATACTTTCTAGAACAAGGACAAGAAGAAGAATCGAACCTTGTAGTTGCTAGCAAACAAAATAATAGTCACATGAAATTTGCATCCTCACTCAAACCCCAGAAAAGAACCTCAGTCCAACCAAACTTAACAAAAGACATCAAATTTTGGTCGAGCTTAACGTGTTTGTTTTATCATCCCTGCTCAAAATACTCCATGTTTTCAACTTTTTCACATATCAATCTACTTTTATGGGAGTTGCATGAAATTCTATTCCATTTCTATGTTCTTTACCAATCCATAGTGAGTGAATAGAGCATATTTATAGTACAAATTCTACTGAGCAACGTTCCTCGTTTTTCGTGGAGTTTTTGGAATCCCAAAGCACACCACATTCCAAAAAGAAGAAACTTCAAGTAGATGTAGAACCCACACTCACTCATGACTCGACCAACCCAATTCCATCCTTGCTTCTTTTTCTCTTTCCCACATCATAGCTCTCTCATGTAATGTAACACTCACATCACTCAACAAAAGCGATCTACAATATTGGCAAGTACAAAATTATGGGTTTTCAGATTCCTTTTCACTTTTCCTTGATTTCACTTTCGTTTCCTTCCCCTTTTCCCACTTCTAGCTTATGCTTTTTTCCTTTCGGTAATTAAAGAAACAACAAAAACAGGTAAGAGAGGCGGTGGGTTGTGGATTTAGTAGCTTAAAGCTCACGTTTTGTGGACGTTGGTTAACACCTCCTTTTTCTCATCCCCACCACCATCACCAGCAGTTGGTTGGCAGTTGTAACTACCTGGCTATAGCTCCTCGACCGGACCAAATTTAGACCGAACCGAAATATAAACTCTTTGCAAAAATATTGAAAGGATTTAATCTGTTTTTAATCAGTAACAAAAGTAAGTGTTGGTCATTAACAGACCGAAACAAGGTTTCCTGATTCGCTGATAAAAAAAAATTTATCACATGAAATCTTTATTCAATATGAAAATACCCAAATATTATTACGAGACAAATCTTTAATTTTGTGAAGTATATAAAATATGTGGATCATATTACTATGTAACTGTTGAAATGTTCAGCTATTTTCTTGAGTTCTTTAATTCCATTGGACTCCACTACAATATCAAAGTTTGAGTTATTTATCTATTTTTTCTTTTCAAGAGGAATTACACCCAACTATTACTAATTCTCACACGTTAAAAAACTCGATTTTGAAACTACCAGACACCTGTATTATTCAGATAAAATTGATGGTGAGGGCATTTTGGATTTTTAATTCAAAATTATGTTAGATTTAACCCGTTAGAGTTAAGTACCATAACAACAAAATACTTTGGTGAGGGAAAAATCGAGTTTTTTAGTTCGGATAGTGACGTGTAATTTTATTTTTCAATTCAAATTGTAAATATTATACACAAAAAAGAGAATTTATGGAACCATAGGATAATAATTATAAAATGGTTCGGTGTTGTATTAGATGCTAGTTCCGAGGATGAATTGGTTGGAGCGATATGAGGAGTTCCAATTACCAACCTCCCTAAAGGTACCAACTACCATATAAAGCAACATGTTAAATTATTCATGCATGTACAATAATCTACATTATATGTAAAGCTTCAATTTCAATGGATTAGTTTGGGTACGTAGCTTCTACTATAAAAATAACAAGTTAACATAATATATTATCGCGATGGAAGTTACGAATCCAAGTATTAACATATTTACTAAAGTTTTGGTATTTTTTAGATTATGGATACTGATAGTAATATAATTATTATATGTGATAATAGTTATTAAAATGATTTGATTATGAGAAAGCGTCATGGTCCAATGAGACTCTACTTAACTGACAGTTAAGGATTCGAGCTGATTCGTCAAGAAAACGATTGCTCATCTCTTACCCTTGTTGTAGCTGTTGTTGTTGCTCAAGATTCTTGGAATGGAACTTGCAAGAATCTCTATGTAGAAGCAAGCACGAAACTCATATGATACAAGAATGTTATGGCCAAAAGTAGTGAACAACTTTATATGATTTCTTGTTTACCATCTTTATGTCATATGTGCGTATATATGCTGCATTGTTGCTCACTACTCTTCTTGTGTGTTCATATTATTCTTTGCTCAACTCTTTATATATTCTCCCAAACTTAATATGATCCAAAAGTGGAGCTAGCTTCTGTTCTAAGCTCTCTCTCTCTACCTAAGAATCTCTAAGTCCTTTGTGATTTTCTTGCTTACCAATCTTCCTTCTTCTACCTTTTAATCATCATCTCTTAACTTACTTAGTACTCAAGTTATTTATATGATTGATTAACCAATAATTTAGGTGATAATTAATTATCTGCTTAAAATATTGTTCATCAATATAAATATTATATTATATTCCATGCATATGATTGCACGGTCCCTTGAATTTCAATCAATGCCATTTTGGTTAGGACTATACAGAGAAGGAGCTGATCTCACATTGATACTATCCATGATCCTTCCCAATTGGACATACCCATTATTAATTCAGCACATGGGTATCTCCCAAATAATCAACCCGGCACATATATTATTACATTTTTCATTTTCTGGCCAATATATATATATACACACACACATAGAGGGGCACGCTATGGTGCGAATTCCCTTGTGTTCAAACTGTGCGCGAACGCGTGTGAGCCACTCAGCTGCGAGATTAAAATAGCGTGCGACACGTTGCAGGAGCGTGTTGTGCACTTAAGTGAGGGGCAGTTCCGTATTTTTGCGCGCGCGTGAACAATAGATTTTTTAGCCTTTTTAGTACAATTTTGCATTCAAAATTAGGAGTAGAATGTTCAACAATGTGAGTAGAATGTTCACCATTAGGAGTAGAATGTTTAACATTGAGAGTATATTGTTCAAAATTGGGAGTATAATGCTTAACATTTGGAGTACAATGTTTAATGTTGGGAGTAGAATGTTTAGTGTTGGGAGTAAAATGTTTAATTGGGAGTAGAATGATCAAAATTTGGAGTAGAATGTTCAACATTCAGGAGTATAATGTTTAGCATTCGGAGTAGAACGTTTAAATTTGGGATACAAAATGTTACTGAAATGCAAAGTTGTACTGAAAAAGCTGAAAGTGTTACTGTTCACGCGCGTGCAAAAATACGAACATGTCTCTCACTTAAGTACGCAGTGCGCTCATGCCACGTGTCACGCGCTGTTTCAATCTCCTAAATGAGTGGTTTACACTCTCGTTCGCACCGTTCAGATATTTATATATATAATTTTATTGTAATTAGACAATCTATTTTTTAATGTTTACATGTTTCTTGTTGGGCATATGCTTGCTTTGTAATGGCATCTAAAATGATGCAATGTGTAGATGATTTAGCTGCATATGGCACATGGGTGTTTTGTTTTTCTCTTTTCTTCTTTTGTCTTCCATTTTGTTTTAAATTGTGAGAATGCACATGGGTCATCTAGAAGAGAGGAGACCCGACAACCACTCCAAACCTCATTTGATGCCATGAATTGATTAGTATGTGTTGCTTGAAAACTTGTGCACATTTGATGATTGCTTCAACAAACAAGTTAGAGCAATATATAGGTGCATGGTGATGAAACTCAACCTAATTTCATTGTCTTTATTGCATTGTTTGCACCAATATATCTACCCATATCAAAACACACCAACATTTAATACAAAAATGAAACTACCCCCAAATCCTGCATTAAACAAATGCATTGTAAACAAAGATAGTCTTTTCATGACTAAGATTTCAAGCATAATAATAGTCCTCTTTGCAGGCCACAAAATCATATAAATTATTCACAAATATTATAAATAACTATCTTATCATTATTATTATATATGTATGTTTAATTTGATTTAACGAATGAGTCACCAAGTCAAATAACAGGTTCACAAGTAACCATATTATTAATAGATTATATACTGTAAACTTAATCAATCATGTCACAGCAACATCACAAATAACCATTTTTTTTAATATTACAATATTACTATATCAATCATGTCTATTTGTTTTCATATCAATAATTTCTTCCACATAATAATACATCTTTGAACGCTATCCAAATAGCCAACACATAAACAAAATTATTTACATCCGTTTATCTCATTCGCCTACGACAACAAATTTGGCAATATTACGTAATCCAATTATTTGATTAAATTTGAAATGCGTTGAAGATTTGTTTAAACTGATTATAAAGCTCATTGGATACTTATTTTTTTTATTCATAGTATTTGAACCTATGACCTACCTTAATGGAAAATTAGCTCATTCCCTTCATCCAAGAGGCGTGTTGCTACAAGTTTCAATAGCTTAAAACCAACTTAATATAATAAAAATACTATGTAATAGTAGAAAAAAGTCAAATGCAACCGTGTGCAAGATGGTTTTGAGGAGCAAACTCTACATGAGTTGATGAAGTAGGTTGGTAATTGGTTGGAGGTAGTTGACAACACCAAACCCAAATAAAAAACAAGTAGTTCATGGAATTTAAGTTTTAGGGCTTCAATAATTTTTGTGTGGTTTGTTTGGTGCATGCATTTTCCCATTATTTTTAATTCTCACAAATTTATAATAATAATAATAATTAGATAAAGCATAGAATTGAGTATATCTTTTGAATGTCAAAATCATGAAAGAAGACAAAATAATTTACTGCACACACCGTCATAAGAAACAGAACTTGCATATGGCACTTTGACAAAACATTTCACCCTATATTTTCTCATCATTTTTATTTGGAATATTTATATCAATAATTGAGTTTTTTAATTTCCCTCTAATTCAATATATAAAATGTTGAATAAAAAAGAAGATAGAAGCCTTGTCAATTACTCAAAGTAATTCGTCAAACCAATAATAATTCACCAACAACAATGAAATAAAATAAAATAATAATTCAAATAAAATTCATAATCTTGGAGCCAAAAACAATCGCCACCAACCGATCACACAATTCTAATCCTTTTCTATCAGAAAACAAAATAAAAATAAATCAAATTGATGTGATGATGAGAATTCAAACACACAAAGATAAAATTGAGAGTTTTGATATAAAATATATATATTAATTACATACATAACAATTCGCGGTTCGCCATTTCTTATGATGAATTGCAAAAATTGCAACTCGGAAACAAATAAATGTAAAAAAAAGAGAAGAGAGAAAATGGAATGGAATAATCATTTACAGGGACACCTCCTCTTAACGACGTCGTCGAGGGTGGACCGGAAGAAACCTTCGAGGTCGTCCCGGTTCACGGCCTCGAAGAAGTCGAGGTCGACCAGCTTCCTCTTGCACGCCACCGACCGGCTCGCCTTCCTCGGCGCCGCCGGGCACTCCACCACCGCCGGAATCTTGTGCTCCTCCGCCGTCGGCGTCCGGCAACCGTCGCCCACCTCGTCTACGGGCCGGGTCTTGAGGGTCCTGATTTGGGGGAGGTTATTCGGGCAGAAATCGAGATGGGTGGACATGGCTGTGGAGGGCGGAGAGGAATGGGAATGGGAGGATGTCAATTTATTTATTTATGTTTTTAGAGAGAGACACACAGACAGAGAGGCTTTGAAAGGCGTGACATAGAAGGCAAAATATATGACAAAGAAAGGTCGTTGAGCTTCCTAGCTGCTTTTTTTTTCTTCTTACAAATATATTATTTATTTTTTAATTATTTAAATTTATTTCTATTTCCAACCGATATCACCCTAATGGAGTGGATTTGGCACCAAAACGGTCTAACTTTTAGCTGGGTTTGTAAATGAGCTGCACCAAGCCTTAATTTAACGGTGAAAAAAAGTGTTCGACTCGGGGTCGAATGAGGTTATGCAGCAAAACTCGAGCTCAAGCTCGACTCGAAATTCAATAGATGAACTCGACCCGGCTCGATTTTATTCGCTTAATTTTGCAATACGAATACTCGGTTAAAGATATAATACAGTTCATCAAATACTAAACGGGTCAATTCGAGATCAGTTCGACTTGGTTCGGCTCGTTAATTGCATTATAAATATTTAATATGTTTAAAAATTATAATTGATTAACTAACGAACGAGCCGACTCGCGAGCCTATCAAGTTTTAAAAGGCCAAGCTTGAGTTTGGATCGATTATTAAATGAGTCAAATGTTGAGCTCAAATCAGCTCGAGCTCAATCATTAAGAGTATGAACCAAATATTGAATTATGTGAGTTTGAGCAGCTCGGCTGGTTTATAGAGTATCAATAGCTCATACATAGGAACATGGAGAAGAGTGAGGCTTGATTTTGTCATTCTCAAAAATAATATTGTAATATTCTAAAATATTAACAGAGTACAGTAAAAGTAAGAAAAAAGTTATGATACCGTAGAAACAAAATTTATAATTATGTACAATTATGTAAAATCGGAGTATATTTAATCATAGGAAAGTAACATTCTCTTTTAAAATAACTGTAGGTTGGAGGTAAAATCAACTCTTGAAATTGATTCACAACATAAAACATGAAGAATAAACAATATTCCCCTACCGTCAAATAACATTACAAAATAATTTTAAAAGTTATATTGAATTTTAACACATTTACCATCATGATATTTTTACTTAGTCTAGTAAAAAACCTTTCTCTTTAAAAAAATTACACATATTTTATTATAATTATGATACAATTGGGAAAAGGACATGTTTTTTTGTGTAGAGGGTCACATGGTGTATGATGAGTTGTCTTGGTTGGTATTGATATTTGATACATGACAATCCTCAGCTGAAAGAAAATAATGAATCGTCGCATTTTCATTACTTTATGAGGCCAAATTTGTTCTATTTGTGTATGTGCCATTTCATGCTTCCTCCAAATATTACTTCTTACGGAGCTACGCATTTGTGGGCGGTTCAAAATTTTCTTATTATGAAGATTGCAACATTGATTGACATTGGCTAGAGCTCTCATTTTGACCATATAAGTTTGATTCAATGTAAGAGATTAAATATTAGATAGGTGAAAGTTTTTAGGATATTCGTTTATTAAATTAAAATTCATATATTTTTTACATCACTTTTTCTTACATATAAGTAGGGCGGTAAAAGAACGGAGTTTTTAACAAATTTTACAAACTCGAATCATTAAATTTTTAGTCTGTACTCGTTATAATTAAACTCAAGCTGAATTCGATGTTAAAGTTGAGCTTATTTAAAAATGATCTAAGCTCTAGTCTAGTCTTTAAGGCTCAACAAGTTCGCGAGCCAACCCGTTTAATACAAATGAGTTTTTAAATTTCGCCAATAAACGCGGTGCCTGAAGCCCTAGAATCAAATCTGCGACTTAATAGTCATCACACAAGCTCGTCAACTCTTGGATTCAAGCCAACTTTGAGATCAAAACCCACTCGCTGAGAGCACTTGAGGAAGTCGTTAGAGGCGGGTGTTGAGAATAAAAAAGTCTCATATGTAAAAATTGAAAATGATCTAAGCTCCAGTCTAGCGTTTAAGGCTTAACAAGTTCGCGAGCCAGCTCGTTTAATGCAAATGGGTTTTATAAATTTCGCCAATCAACGCGGTGCCTGAAGCCCTAGAATCAGATCTGCGACTTGATAGTCATCACACAAGCTCCTCAACTGTTGGATTCAAGTCAACTTTGAGATCAAAACCACTTGCTGAGAGCACTTGAGGAAGTTGTTAGAGGCGGGTGTTGAGAATAAAAAAGTCTCATATGTAAAAAATTGAAAATGAAAAGGGTGAATGAATATAAAGTGTTGGAACAAACCCAACTAGCAAAGTTCACCTTTTAGTTTTGGAACTCCTCCCAATATGTACAACCCTGTTTTACAGCTGGTCAAATTTCTGCGATAAGGAGGTCGTTGGAGGCGCATGACTCTATCGATTTCGTGGCGAGGAGGCCCTTGGAGAGGAAGTACTCACCGAATTTCATGGTTTTGACTGATATTTGATCGGAGGTGGTGGTCACCAGAACTAGAGAGCTCATTGCAGATGATATTTTTGTTTTTAAAAAAAAACATATTCGCCCGTCAATCCTGAACTGATTGTGTTATTTAACTAAGGGTAAGATTGTCTTTCCATATTTATCAAATGAGTATCACAATTTGAAAATCATACAATGAGGGCATTTAGACTTTTGTATACCAATTATATTAGATTTAACGAAAGTTACATTAATTGTAACACGAAAATAGTTAGAGTATCTGTAAAAAAAACTTTTAATGTTGGGTTGGTGAAGTTAGAAAGAATCAAAATTATGTACAGTAATATGTAATTATTCTTAGAGTACACTAGTCAATTTTCTATTTAATTTGATTTAGAGCCTATTTAAAAAGTTTTCTCCTATTTTAAATGACACAATATCAATATTATTATCCTCTAAATTATTTTTGTCATTGTATTAAAGGTTTAACGATAGTTGACTAAATCTTTTGAATTCTTGAATTTTTCTCAATTGTTAGCTTATTGTATTAATGAATAGGTAGGGTATTGAATCGACTTACAAACATTTTTTTTACTTATCATCTCTCCTACGAGATTTGACAGAAGAAGACGCATGACAAAGAAGAAAGAATCATTTATGCATTTAAACTCGATTTGATTAACATTTTATTAAGTGTGAGATGACTATTAAATGAATATGAAAAGAAGATTTGAGCCGTTAAAGTTTATATTGTAATAAAAACTAATTCAATATATCATTTTATTTTTATCACAAACAAGTAACCTTCTGCATATTACATTACCGTCGAAACAACAAGCTTTAATATTGGCCATACATCGCATTTCATCGTGTCCTTTTTTCTCTTCTTTTTTATATTTAAATAAGACACAAAATTGACAAAACATTTATGTCAATCTCATATCTTACGTGTCAATATTATCCGGGTTGGAAAAAAATATGTGGATTTTTATATATATGGAGCCAATGTATTTACTTAAATTTATTTAAGGCGTTACATTAAACTTTACTCACCCATGTCATGTCATGACCAGCTTGTCCATAAACCAAGTGAAGTAAATGTTTTAGGCCCATTGAAAAGATATCGTTCAAATATAATAAAAAAGGCTCCAAGTAAAAAAAGTTTAAGTCCATTTTAAAAATCAATGTCCTAAATAATACTATATTAACTATTTTTATATAACCAGCCCCGCAACACCTTGGTGAGGAACCCCGGGAGAAGCGCTCTTTTCGATTATGTTCTGGTTGTTTGGTTCTGGGTTGTGTTCTGAGATAAGGTTGAATTGAGAGAGGTCAACTGCCCAATGACTAGTTTGTTGGCGGTTCACGCTAGTTGTTGTAGCCTTTGAGACGGTTTGTGTAGAGAGATGTTGGCTTGAGAAGAGATGCGAGTATTGATCCTTATGAAGTCGTTGAACTGATTGAAAAGTGTTTATGGTTTCGAGCGACGAGTATTCATATCATAATTTGTTGTTATTTATTAGCATGTAGGTCAGGATATAGGATGACTATTTGTATCTAGTCCTCTTTGCTCTTTTGGGCTCTGACTTAGAGAAGAGTATGTATTATATTATGTATTTCTATCTCTATTGTACTTGTTGCAATCAATCATTAATGAAATTGTTCTCCTTACTTTCAAAAAAAAGTTAGATTAAATACAAAAGTACATAGACTAGGAATAAATAATTTTCCCCTCCTTTTTCCCATTGAATTAATAATATAATTTTTAATTTTCTTTAATAAAAATTAACACGTAATTGTTGTAGAGAATAAATTTAATAGTATATTTTTCGGTCGTAGACCAAATTAATGGCCGTCAGATCCTAGAAAGATAACATGATTAACACACCATAAATTACCAATTTGAACAAACAAAGGTGAAATAAAATAATAAACAAACCTTAAGCTCTAGCTGAAGAATGGTTTATATCCCCTACGGCAGAGTCTAAAACAGCACTCGTGCACCCTAAGTGATCGCTGCCGACCTGACCCATCATCAAGAATATCTGAGGCAGATATTTTCTTAACCTTCTCAACTATTACCATCCTTATTTTTTTGGATAATTATATTGATTCCACCTACTTTTTAACCCATCTAATTACTTAATCCAAATAATATTATTAGGAAACTATAATTAATGATTTGTTTTAAATGAAAAAACTTATGTATTAATTTAATCTTCACCGAGCAACCCATAACGAGTTTAATTTAACCGAATGCATGGGTTAAGGCCGGCTCAAGGTTCAATTTTAAAAAATTCAATTAATCTAAAATACATTTCTAGTAGATCAAATTTAGTTAGTTAAAAAAAGAAGATCAAATTTAGTGTATTTTGTTAATTTAACCAAATTAATAATAAAAATATATATTTTAAAATCAGTGCCTTGGTAAAATAATTTAACTTTCTTAAAAGAAATTCATATAATATAAATTAAAATTGCGATTTATGGTTTAGAAATACATTAAACACTTTTAATAATTGAACTTTCTAAGTACATGTATAATAAAATTAATAATTTTCTCCGGTGAATTTAACAAATAGAATAAATCAGATAAAATTTAGATTAATTTATTACATAATTATAAGCTCATCACGTGTCTAAACTAATAATTATGAAAAATATGATATAAGTTCGTATCAATTATATTTATATAATAACAGAAATAGAGGATAAATTCAAAATTAGTTTCTGTAAAAAAGAAACTTAATATGATAGTATTTTCATTAATGGGATTGCACCGACGTTTCCGTTTACAACAGAGCTTTTTATCATGTTTGGTTGATTACGTAAATTCATCCATTTATAAATAGGTCTAAAAAGAAAATAAAATTAAAAGCTTTGCTATTTCATCTTAAAAGAGTGAAAATGATGGTTCTACACGAATGGTACAATCGTATATCAAAATGTTATGTGTTGATGCTTTGTAACTGTGCATTTTGAGAATAGTGTTTAATTTAATTGCTTGATCGGAAGATTTGCATTTAATGCATTAAATTGTACCTTACAAACAAGTTTCCTTCTAAAAATAGAAAAATTATATTAATCAACTTTTTATATTTGTTCACTTGTATCCTTTGTAATTTATAGGAATAATGACACTTTGTTACACTTAATTATAGCGAAATGACATTTTCACACCTAATTATTCTTTTTCTCTTTTTAATGTCTCAACAATTTTTTTGTGACAACTTACCTCAAAATGGATAAAATGTCTACCCCTGGACACCTTCAACCTCTTGCACCTTTCCTTCGATCCTCTTCACTACAACGCAAGTTCTATCGATCAATACTTCCTTGAAGACGCAACCAGAGGACCCTTGACCCAGAATCGTCCTGAAACTGTCCATAGCTTCCTTGAGCTCCTTGAATCTGAACTTCGTGGGGACGCCAGTGACTTTTCGCAAGAAAAATGTACTCGATCTTGAGCTCTCCGCCTTCAGAAACGAACTGGGTCTCCAGAACCTTCCTCTTCCGATTGTACCGCCACTAGATTGAAACCCATATCAAGGTTGCTAAGATCATGGCGATTTCGGCACCGATTATGAGGAAAAAGGGTTTTGAGAGGTTTAGCGCTAGGCGGGTGATGATGTACTTGTTGAGGAGGGAAGGAAGAGAGAGGCTCCTTATTTATGTGGCCATGGCTGCAATGAGTAGCAATTTTCTATCTCTAAGAAACAGAATATTGGTTGGTGGAGAAGAAGCAGGTTCATCTAAGACCCATTTCAATCGACAACCCTAGAAAATGAGGGATAGACCATTAAGGAGAAACTCATTTCACAAATTATAAGTATAATTTTTTTTGTAATTAAATTGAACTGGTTCAATTATTGGTTTTTAAACTACATTGAATCCGTTCAATTCTGATTTCTTAATCTAAGGGTATTTTAGGCATTTTAGCTATTTTAGAGATATGTTGTCATAAAAAAAATTTTTAGGTACTAAAAAAGAGAGAAAAGTAGTTAGGGTATAAAAATGTCATTTCGCTATAGTTAGGTGTATCAAAGTGTCATTAGCCCTAATTTATATGAAATAGTTGTGTGGTATTTGGAAATTGATGGATAAAATTATTTTAACAACTAAAATCTTATTTATTCTATTGAGTTTTATATGTGACGTGAAATTCAAAATGGTATTGAAAGTTGCCTAGTGTTAGAATTGTACTTTATAAACGAATCAGGAATAATTTTAAATAGGTCACTTAAAAAGTTTTTATTCTTACATAGATCATATAAAGTTTTTTTTAACTTCTGAGATCACCCAAATAATTTTGATTCGATATTATAACATATGTTAGAAGTTTATGGTTTTTTTTTCAAACTGATGTATCTAAAATACAAAACATTAAAGATTTTTTTTTGAAAGCCTCTTCGTTTTCTTCAATTTTTTCTTTTGAAATTTCATATACCAGAAAGATTTGTGTAAAAATTGGTCAAGCCAATAGGCGAGCGCGCAGCTACAGGAAGACGCAAAGTCGATCGAAGACCCAAATCGCAGCACCCAAATCAACAGAAACAAAGGACGAGTCTCTCTCGTCTCCACCCACACCCAAGCCGTCTTTCTCCACTATGATCCTCCTTCTTCGCCGCCATAGCTGTCTGTTTACACTGCCGTGATTTCTGCCTTCTCCCACCATCGCGAGCTCCAATCTCCACCATTTGACGAATAGAGGGTCGACCAAAAATCAGAACTCCATTTCAACAATACGCAGTGCTCGTCGCCCAATTCACCGGTGGGAAGCTCGATCCAGAGGAGCCAGAGCTCGTCCAAGTTCTTCAGGACATGGAATTGGCACCATTTGAAAATAGAAGGTGGCTATTTAATCTTTTTACATAAAAAACTAGCATAACAATAAGACAAAAAAAAAGTTCATGTGACCTGCGAAAATAAAAAAAGTTATGTCACTTATGTGAGAATAGATACACTTTAGGTTATTTACGTGGAATTATCCCAACGAATTATGTGAATTTATATGCAGTTGAGGCAAATGTATATGTTTGAAATTTATAATTAAACATTTATAGGTATAATCCTAGATTTTTAAATTAAGCTGGGATAATTACATTTTTACTTTACCTATTTTAATGCGTTTTACAACTTGTTATAGCTATAATAGAAAGTACTTTTTAAACTCAATTAATTACATTTTTCACAATTTGTTATAATAGTGTTAAATTTTGGACGTATTTTAAAAATCATGTAGAAATTCTAAATACCCCTCACTAACACTCAAATTTTCAAATGTATATCATTATATTTTGTTTCATTTTCTATCTCTCCCACATCTTCTCAATTATCTCTCTCTGCAATAGCTTACCTTCCATCATCACAACAAATTTTCATTTCAACCAGATTCAATTCTACATCAAAACACAAAATATTCCACAACAACACAACCATTCCTCATAACATCAACCGATTAATAATCACATAACGAAAAAGAGGAATTAATAAGCAAATAAAAGATATTGGTACAAGCTTGAACTAGAAATTGGCGATCGGAGCATGAAATCGAATAGGAACAAGTGAGATCTGGAGTTAAGGTTTGGAAGGAAAGTACCATGGAGTTGCTCGGATTGGATCTGGAGAAGACGATGACGATTTCTACTGGGCCGCCTCGCCGTTTACAAGGTTTGCTAGAACGACCAGACCACCACCCAATCGGGTGTAAATTTGGCTAACTTTTTGACCCATGGGACGAGTCCGAGTCTCCAAGCAGTTGCCACTCGCATATGATCGAATGGGTCAAAATTTTATGCGGGTGGGTAGGAACTCGACCTGCGAACACCCCATGTATGGGTCGAGTCTTTTTTCACATAATTAACATGAATTTCACACTTGAGTCGTAATAAATTTTAAAATAACTACTTTTATATATTTTACAAATGAGTTTAAAATTCATATGTTTTTATGTATTATTATTATTATCGATTCTCATGCACACACTAAACTAAGAGAGTTCCTTTTGCAATGATTGATGCGTTATAAAGATAGACATAAATGTGTAAAAAGGACAAATGATTAGAACAATAAGAAAATCATATTCATGTGATTTACCGACAATGTGTTGACTATGTCAAAAAACAAGATAATATGTTTTTAAAAGTGATCTGGTTACATAATCATTAATGCAATTTTCAACCAAGTTACATGATGTAGTAATTATATTATTACAATCAACCCTAATTAGAAAAAAGAAAACATAAAACACTCTGATCGAAAGTTTAATGTTAGGTTCAACACTAGATCATCAAATCGACAAATCCCCAACATAACATACCATTGGGTCGACAGAGTACCCCTCACTCTCCCAAACCGAGTACTTCACTCTTGAACTCCGATTCAGAGACCAACCACCAAAATTACTATACTAATTAATCACAATATATTCAGAAATAATTCAGAACACGTGATAAATCGAGTCATAACTACCTATCTGCTCTAAAATTCAAATTATGACTTAGGGGTTCACATAATTATCAAGCAATATATGTGTATTCATGTTAGAGTGACGAATTCTATCCATAAATTGAAACTAGAGAGCATAGGATACCATATGGGAGCATTGATTGTATGTATATAATAGTACAAAATTTGATCCATAGAAGCTATTGTGTATAAAATAAACACAAAGTGGATTGGAATCACAAAGTGTTGGGTTTACCGAATAAATACCTACCAATACCATTTCTTGTTCTTGCGAATCTTTCCACGTGCTCTGCTCTGCTCTGTCTTCTTCTTCTCTCTCTTTCAGTGCCTTCCTTGTTCTCTATATTTTTATTTTTATTATTTATTTTTAATTATAAAAGGGTCAAACACTAGTAATAATAATTATTTAACGACACCTCTGGCTCTGGGTGTATATATTGTTAACTTAACCTTCCATTCTTTGGAACCATCGTACCATTTTGTGTCCCAAATCAGGACATATATATATAAAACACTGTCTCAATTAATTGTTTTGATTTAATCATTATGATTACTATTTTACAAATATAATAAAAAATATTTTTTTACTTCAATCACATATGTTCAAATGGTAACAAATTTCTACATGTTCAAAGATGCATAGCTAATACACAATCTAGTGGACATTATAATTTATTAATGAAGAAGCAGCAAAACATAACTCTTATAATTTGTAGTCTTTTGTAATTCATCGTCCTTATACTAGTATAAAAGTATGTTTTTTTGAAGAAAATATAAAAGTATGTTATTTCACCACATTAATTAACCAACTTTTAGAATACAAATTACTATGAAAATTTCAAACTAACACTTTTATGATACAAATATTAAAATTTTATTAAAATTATAAAAAAATAGAAAATTGTGAAATTTAAAGTTTTAAATATTTTAACAATATTAAATATTAACAGTAACTTAAAAATCGGAACAATTTAAATTTAAAAACCTAGTAAATTGGAATAGTTAACTAATCATAAAAATATTAATTAATTTACTAAGTAAAAAGTTAACATTTACTTTGAACTTTTTCACGTGAAATGCTGTTTTTATTATTCTTTTCGTGTTATTTTCAAAATTATATCAAACGACTCATAAAACCTTCCCACTCTCTTTAAGGGGATCCAACCATCGATCTCACTATAAATAATGCAATGCTCAATCGCTCAAGTGTTCTTTTGAAGACTTATACTTTTCGTATTAATTTCCTTCTTAAATTTCTTTGTATATGTGAATTGACACACTTTGTAACGAACAACAAAAGACGAAAGTTAAATATTTTTTACAAATTTTAAATAAAAATAATAAAACCATAATCATACTATCATCAACCATTATACTCGAGATCATTGTTTTCCAAAACTATATACTTGGTCTGAATCATACATAATCTTTACATAATATTCTGCCTTATTATAAAAATAAAACATCATCAAATAACAGCAAAACAACCAAATCTTACCTTGCATGTTATTTATTATTTATTAACCGAACCCCACTTTATTCCCCATGTCAAGGTTGCTTGAGAATTAATTTTTATCTGCTGCCCCTTTAATTATGATATTCTCTTTATTAGCAATGTGTCTGATCTGCAAACAATCAGAATATATAACACAGAGAGGATGAGAAAAACGACCCGAAGAGTTCATCACAAGCTAGTCTTGTTAATATATTTTCTATTTTGTTTTTTTTTTTGCAAATATTAAATATGTAAACCACCTTTATTTATGAGAGAAGGTACCAAAATAAGGGAGCAAAAGAGGGGAAAATCACAAGCTCAAATTCTGTCCTTCTTTGACTAGCTATGGCTTCTCAGTTACGTACAACGCTACACAGTGAATAATGGAATGGGTTGTTACTGATTACAATTAATGCTATATTTATTTATTTTTTTGTAAGGCAGCATTTATATCATATCAGGCCAAGGAAATGCTTCACTTCAAAGTAACAAATAGAATAAAATTAATATTATTGATTTTTTTTTTCAGCTGAATATTTATTTAATTAATTAAAGATACATGCGTTTGGATGGTACTTGAGATTAAGGGTTGAATATGGAGGAAGAGAGATGGGTTATGCTTATACATTGCATGTATCCAACTTTCAGAAGAAGATTTGCTAGAGGATATGGACAAAGAAAAACCCAAGATTTACTGAAAAATTGAATAACATAATGGAGTAAAACTTGAAAATTGGAGAGAAGGAGAAGAGCTAAAAAAGGATAATATAAAAAAAGCAGCAGCTACATGTAGAGTATATATAGTAGAGAGGTGTGTAATATTCAATCAAGCATTACGTACTCTATTTCTAGCATAACATACAACATTCACATGTTGAGTACTATTCATTTGTTTTTTGTTGGTGTATGCTATGTGCCTTATCTCTTTATTATTATTTTTATTTATTTATTTATTTATTTTTTTGATCGGCAATAATTGAAGACATTCTAAACTACTAACATGTACCAAGATTCGAACTCAGGACCTCACATGTGTTAAAGTGAGCTCCTTACCACTTGGTATGTTTCATAACATACCTTTAGTTTATTGCACTGTAATTAAATTAATTCCTAATTGAGCTGCATATATAACTCTATACATTTTCACAATTTCATCAGCAAATGATTCCAAATCATTAAGTTAATCGAGCCAATTATCATTAAGATACAAATATTCCATCAGTAGTTAATTTAATATAATAGTAAATTAGGGAAGGACAATATATTTGAAACACCAAAATCTTTGCTTTTCTAATTTTCATACACACAATAGTATTAATTTATCTTGTATGCACACTCAAAATATGTCATTTTTCCTCATATTTAGCCACGATTTGAAACGTACGATAAGAAACATTTCTCGGAGAAATTAAGGGAATATTTTACGGTAAAGAGATGGGTGTTCTAATTACACTATAAATCTCTTGAATAAAATCATCTAGTTCTGGTAGGAGTAAATGAACATAAAGTGGTCACTTAATTATAAAGTAAATGTAAATGTGGGTTCTGAAAAATGAGGACAGCTACATGACAATTGCAGGAAATCAAGTGAGAACAATATGGAGGATCAACTTCTTATATATATTTGAGTGAGCAGAGAAATTATATTGACAGCAGTGCAGAGGTGTGTGTGGTCTTCAATGAAATGGTCCAGCGGCTGCTATAATAGATAGAGTTGAGAGGGACATGCATGCTTGTTTTTAGCTGTATTGTATTGTAATGTGATGTACGGGTCCATCAATTTACTCACCTTCCTAACGGTCTTCAGGCCAGTACAAAAACAAGCTGTACAAATATATTCTGAGAGTGGAATATATCTCATTTTCTTTTTGAGAAAATGAATTGCGACAAATAAAAACGCTGCTAGTAAGAATTCACCCAGTCAAACCAGTACTTGAAAATTACACATGAACCCACCACCGGACCAATAATATGAAAATTAAATTTTGAGTTCATGGTACATTTGAAAATTTTCAAATTCTCAAAATGCAGGCTAGTACATATATGTATCACAAGATGGTGCAATCAATCCTTCCCCAACCCTGCTAGAACATGTTAATCCTGATCAAAACTGTTCTTGGCATCGCCCAACTTAATATACAATGAAGAAAGAATACATCTTTTGCCAGCTAAACTGAACTTCAGAAAATGACCGCAAGTACTCTCATATCCTATATCGTGTATGAGATTTCTAACCTTTTGGAGCATACTCGTTGAAGCTGACTTGTAATCTCAATGTCAACAATGTTGGTGCCGTTAGTATTGAGCTTCTCAATAATCAAGAGCCTTTCGGCCATTCCGTGTAGATTCAGTAGCTTGTGTTAGGAGTCGAGTGGTAACTGTATTTTCCCAAGAACTGGGTGAAGATAATCATCCTCCGAGGGACTTTTGTTTGTATCCATGCTTCAACCTATCGTTTAGTTTCTCTCTTATTTTTCTCTTTTTGTCCATCTTCGCCCTGTATCGATCTTCCCTCTCCTTCTCATAAATCCCTCGCCAATGCACCTCCCCGGTTAAGGGCCACAACCATGTCTCGTTTAGATTATCGCTATCATCTGCAGCCTCTGACAGATCTTCGTCCATACTTTTTAGTAATGTAAAATTGAAGTACTTGGCCCATAACATTCCCTTCCGTTGGTCAATTGGGTGTTGCTCTTCCATTGATCCAGTGTTTGGGTCTATGTAAACCATCTTCCGTGCACTGTGATAAGCCCAGACATTTACCAGAAGTTCTAAAACTCGACAGTAGCAGTGCCTTTTCTGTTTACAGTCAAATAAATACTTTGTCAACTCAAATCAAGAATCATTAAACCGAATTACTTTAGGACAAGAGCAGCTTACCTCAGTCTCCGAAGAGCCCAACAAACATGAATCAACTTTGCTAGAATTGATATGCAAGGAATTAAGAGAATCAGCAAACATCCTGCAGTTGAATTATAGAACTTATCATTTTCATTAAAGTTTGACGAATTGGAAACCGCAACATTCACTTTTTAAATGAGATAAAAAAATTTATGCCATCAGGTATTACCTTGAAAACATTATAAATTCAAGATAGGAAGGAGTTGGCATCACCCAGCTATGGAGGGCGGACCAGCGACCACCATCTTCTGGCATTGGGGGCAGAGCATCTACAGATGATGGCAGGGAATACAACTCGCGGAAGGCACTTTCAAAGGTAGTTCTGTGTGCATTTCAAAACGAAAAACATGCATCTTCAAAGACATGTACAAACCATGCATAAAATGTAAACTATCATACAGATATAAGAAACTAAGAATACTAAGAGACCGCAAAATCAGGTAGCCACATAAATGTGCAAAAGGATGTCTCAAAAACTTCGAAAAATAAAATGGGCAGGCCAATTCGACCAAATTACCAGGAAGACCCATGAAGGGGACAAAGCTCTCCCAGCACATTATTGCTCCATTCACAGGACTTGAACCCAAGACCTCACTTAAGGAAACTCAAGCTTTTGCAACCTAAACCAAAATGTGCTGGTAATGCATATCAACACTTGCCGACTGCTTTTTTGAGGTGATATCTTATTTTAAAAGAAAATTGTTTTTCAGGTTTTCACAAGGATATCACACCCTTTACCACAAAAGCACTTCAAACATATCATAAAACGTACTCATCTCAATCCATGATGATCAAAAACTCATCTCACAATCCAAAAGAGAATTGCATAACAAACTCCAGGGTGACTGAAAGCTTTGACTCGGAATTAAATGGTATCTTTATCACTTGACAAGACAAAGGCCATTAAAAAACTAAATGCATTCCAGCAACATTTTGAGAAGATTATGTCAAAAGTATATAGTGCACCAGACTAGACAAAATTACATACCTGCAGTGTCCTCCATTTAGAATGTCGCACATGGACCAAAAAGAGGGGACATGATTTCTGCCTGCGACTCCAGCATTCATGTCTAAATGTGCCCAAAAGTACATTATATCTCCTTTAGTTTCGTGCTGTATTGCTTCTTCTAAAACCTTTTCCGCTTTCATCGACAGTGAAAGCTGCATTCAAACATTGAAGCTGAGGAACAAACTTGCAAATTACAGAAGATTCAAGCAAATACTGAATTTTAAAAAGATCCATGTTCAACTGCATTCGTGCAGTAGCATAACTTCTTAATTTATCCTAAAGGGTTATAAGATTGAATTTATTATATAAAAGTGCACCACAAACAAAAAATAATACTAAAACAATAAAGGGAAATACCTTCCTACCAGCAGCACGCCATGATTGAAACCCGATCCAAGGTCTCCTGTGAATGTTATCCACCTTGTTTGCAATGGAAAACATTCCTCCAATCTCACACAGAATATCGCGATAATAACTGTCATTCAAAAGGGAAAGCCGGCTAACAGCATCAACATCATCTGAAGTTAACCTCTGTGATCTTCTGGACTGACAGATGAATAAACAATAATTAAAAACAATCCTGGCGCTCACTCAAATGTATACACTACTGTGGTTAGTATTACTTTAGGTTTCTCAAACTAGCTCAAACAAAAGAAATACTCCCTCCATTTCAAATAAGTGTTCTCCTGTAGAAAATTTGTTCCAAAATGAGTGTCCACTTTCCTTTTTGGTAAGCTAGATGTGCATGAAGTGTCACTAATATCCCCAAGTAAATTAACTTCCTTTAGTTTGCTAAAGCGCATAGGGGTATATGGGAAGACCCGAGAACTTGAATCCGAAGTCAGCGAGACATCTAACACTTAGACTCGAGATTATGGCACCCGAATCAAAGTAAGTTTTAATGTGGACATAGTGACGGTAAAGGAAACGAAGAAATGAGCTACTTGCACAATGTACTTGTGCGTTGAAGTGGAAAGTGAATCACAATCTGATATATGCATTTATAATCAAAGGAAATCACCTATTACAGCTATATCAAGCACCTTCTTAGAGCTTGCTTCATGGCCAAACACTCAATGCATGTTTGTCACACCCTCCCCCTTGTAACTTGTAAGCATGAGAAAGGTATGTCCTTCGCCACCTTAGTTGGCTAGTCATCTTATATTCACAAGAGCAAGGCACTCATTGATGGACACCTCATGCATGATTCATCATCCTACTTCGCCTCCTTGCATGATCACCTCCTACTTGGCTTTTCTTAGCTTGCAACGGATGCTAACCCCTCATGCTCTGATGTGCCACATCGTACTTGGCTTGCCACCTTAAGTCCACCAAGGTCCCTTAAGCTTCGTGATCGCAGACAGCTCAGCCTTGCGGCTCAATGCATCCATCGTAAGATTAGCCCTTCCAGGCTTGTATTCCATTTCATAATGGAATTCGGCAAGAAAAATCTTGCCAACAAGCTTGCTTCGGGGATAATTTCTTTTGGATATGGAACTAGACCATCACTAAGTCCCCCACTCGGAACTAGACCATAACTAAGTCCTCCACTCGGAAGTCAAGTGGGCGCCTTCACTGATCTGCCCGTTTCTTCATCTTCCTTGCAGCCTTGTCAAGATATGAATAAGTTATGGTAGATTGTTCATGCCAAGATTCGGCTGTTCGGAAAGCCCTGAGACTACTTCCCTCGTATCCAGCCTCTAAGATGTTAGGCACAAATGGTTGTTGCCTAGTTGCAAGTTCAAAGAGGCTTTTGTTTGTCGCTTTGCTTTGCTGCAATTTACAAGAGAATTGGGAAACATCGAGCAACTTTGCCTGCGGTCTAACTTTGTAAGAGACGACCCTTGTCCATTGCGTTAGGACTTGCCATCACTCTCTTTGGGATATAAGTTTGTTAAGACGAACAACATTGTTGCTAGCTACTTCCAAATTCAAAAGAAATTATCCCCAAAGCAAGTAGCATTACACATTGTGTCCAATTCAGTATTTCACGAAAGGACCAAGCATATTGAATTGACTGTCACTTAATCAGAGAAGATTATGTCAGGTTCCATCACAACCAGTTTCGTGAATTCTGGCGATCAATTGGCTGGTGTGGTGTCTTCACCAAATCCTTATGAGGACAGCACATTTGTATCAAGTTTGGTGTGTATGATTTCTATGCTCCAGCTTGAGGGGGAGTGTTAGAGTAGTCCAACTCAAGTTGATATCAGAGCTAGGGTTAAGTTAGTTTATTACTCAATAAATATGGAGGCTTAGCAAATATAATCATCACTTGAAATAAATCAATATTCAACAAATTGGAATTTAACTAACAAGTTATATAAAATGTGGATTTCTAACATGCCCGAAAAACTAAAAGGAATAGAAAAATAGGAATAACATTTGGGTATTATGATACTCACAAGGCTTAATCCACGATACAAGGAACCATGGTGCAAAAAATTCCATGCTCCAGCTCCATTGTATATCTCATATATGCATACTGGCTGGCCAGTCCTTTCTAGCTCTCCTTCGTCCCTTTCGTTTAACTCAAACCTAGTAACTTTTTCAGCTTTTGGAGCATTACGATATAAATCATCCCATATGCCAGAGTCTTTTTCCATTCTTTCTTCAAGCTACAATATACATCATGATTCTCAGTATTAGCTACTTTTAAGAAAACGATATAGAAATCGCAAAGTTAAGGTGACAAGTGATGAATTTGAGGTAGAAAATATATCATACCTCCTCCATTTCGAGCCTATCATATTCTTCTAATTTTTCTATCTCCCTCCAACCATCCCAATCTAGTTCAGTTGGGATATCTAATTCATATTTGCTCTCCGATAGATTTCTGGAACTAGCAAGAACAGCCAATTGATCCTCAAGGGCATACACAACACTTGATTTCCTAGAAATGGCATTCTCGTCTAAATTATGCACACCATCTATTCCGTCTTCTACTTCTTTTGGGAACATATTCCAATCCCATGCCCTCTGTTGAAGTTGAGAAATAGGACTTGGTAGTAAGGCATCTGATGGAAAATTGAGTACATTCTCCAAAAGCTTTGCGTAACTAGTTATGCATTCAGATGTTTGCATGTTTTTAGCTAGCAGTCTTCCAGAGGAACCTAACGTGTTAGCAAACTCAGAGAGATTCCCATTTGTTATCAGAAGTGAGAATGCTTTCATCAAATCATCAGGATTATGTTTCTGAAAAAAGATTAAGTGTGCTCCATCAATAACCTGTAATCAGAAACCACTTTATGATGTCAGAAACAGAATGCTAAATACTTCATTCCTCAGAAACTGAGAAGGCAAGATAACAATCATAACTGAACTTACATATTTTCTCAATACAGGAAGATCAGGTGCTAGAACAGGGATTCCAAATGTCATTGCTCGAATAAGTAGCAAAGAAAATCCCTGTTCTTCTTGGGATGACCCATAGAGTATAATGTCAGCCATTAGTAACACTCTATTAACATCGCCATTCATGCCATAATGCCTTACGGAACCGGGAAGGAGTCCTAGATGTGAAGAAACTTCCTAAAAAATGCATAAGGGTCAATTCACGCTCTTAAGAAAAAATATTAACTATTTTGCTGAAGAAATAATGACATGGGATGAATTAGTACAATATAGAAATGGTTCAAAGGATCTTCTAATAATTACTTCAGGTTTGTTATTTTATTAGCACTTAACATATGCATGCATATCAAAAGCCTTTTCATAAAAGTTTCCCTTTGTTGATATAAAAAGCCTCCCAGTATGATACTTGTTAGGATGTATCCCCATAAGTAGACAACATTGAAGAATTGTGAAATAATAGCATAATATCTTGATTAATCACATGCTTACATGGTGGACATTGTTGCAATAAATATGGGCAGGCATCATATCTGAATCACAAGTCAGGCAACTTCAATGTAAATTCAGATGTGACATTGTGATAGAAATGGCATACTACTGATAATACCTCAGTTGAGCCTCGACCAGTATAATTACTAAAGCACTCAGTTTTATCTTCAGAAAAAGTAGAACCAAAGCAAATTGAGTTCCTTTTAGTTATCTAGTCATTTACAAATAAACCTTGTTGAATTATTCACTTAATAAAAGATGGTGCTTACAAGAAATATGATAGACAAAAGAAAGTTAAATTGTAAAACCTATCAAGATAAAGCCTACGGTTGACTGATTCATAGCTCAATACCTGTAATGCATCATCATATCCATCACTTGAATTACCACATAAAAATGCAAATTTAAATGATCCACCAGCATCTTTTCTCCTTGCATACTTAATAAGCAGAGGTCCTATGGTGTGCATTGCAACAGCATGATCCCATGATAGTTCACTGTAAAAGAAAGAGCTACCAACAACTAGAACCAGCACGTCATCTTTAGTAAGTCCGTCATCACTCCTTAACTGATACTTGGAATGGGTCATACTGTAGCTTTCTGCATCCCATACATCTATTGGTGATCCAGGAATCACAAAGAAGTTTCCAGTGTCAAGCACACTATATAACATCTGATACAGGAGCAGATAATTATTGAGAAACAGTACATGAATTTCTTATGCATTGTAATAATAAATTCACATATACCAAACTTACTGGAAGGGAAAAATCTGGGAACACAATGACATTAGCCCTCCTAAAAGCACGTTTCCAATATGATACAAGGTCCCTCCAGCCCATCTCCTCGTATGCTAGAAGACGATTTCCAAGTGTATCCTCCTGAATTATCCATATAAGTGGTATGGAACAAAAAGGCTCCTGCATCAAGCTGCATAGTTGTAAAACTTATTATCCAAAGTATCATTACAAAAAGAGTAAACAATATTCTGTATCTGCCAACGACATATATGCTTACACACAGGAGTAATATCAAACTTCTACCAACACATGACTACGTTTGTATAAGATTTTTATACCATGAATTACAGTTATAAATTTTACGTGCATTATGATACTTAGATATTAATAAATGTTATCATCAAAAATTAATTTTTCTTTACATTCACAGGTTTAGACTTTAGAGTGACAATCTAAGATAAAGTCCATACCTTGAAATGGCATCTTTGGCCTCAAGCGAATCAACAATTATGCCTTCAAAACTGGAGGGAAAAAATAGATTAAAATGTAAACCGCCCTGCCAATTAATCAATCAATGGCGTTGAACTGCCAAAAAGACGGACAGGAGTTAGAACAAAAGTCAAACATACATCGACCATTCAATATGGTCATATTGCTTAGGACCTAAAATTGAAATCCCACTGCATATTTGCTTCCACATTGGATGTGCTTTACCATCTTGTAGTGCATACACCTGTCGAAAAGACTAATGCATGAGTTTTCTTGAATCGGCGGGAAAAAAACTTGATATTGTTCAAAATATTAAGGGATTTAGCTATCTAATTTATATATCCAATACATTCTGAAAAAAGGAACCATCAATACCCATATAGGCACTTCCATATCAAAGATTCATAAACAGCATCAACCCAGCTGTGTAGAAGTATGTGCCACCGAAAACCAAGCATCTCTTCCTATCATTTGTCAACTATTGTCACCAAGATAGTGGAGGATATATATTTTTTGAAGTCCCAATTAAAATGGACCAACTTGCTAGTAGCCTTGTGTTTTTACTTCAAATGTCCAGCAAGAGACTAAAGAAGTTTTTCTCATAGCATGTGACGTCAAAAGGAATTTTTTGGAACTGAAAATTCATCTATCATATATTGGAAAATAATTCAGACACTATTACTCGCTAATGCAGCTCATTTCCACCATATAAGAAAACAACATTAGACAATTGTAGTACTACACATAAAGAAGGTAATAATACTGATAAGAAGTGGATAAACTTGCCTTAAGTATGTAGCCAAGCTTTTGCAGATTCTTCATTACAGTAAACAGCATCAATGAGTGTGGACCGTTCTCCAAGTTTCCTAAGATCTGACATAACAAGGCACAAAATTAGTATACAAAGTTCATATCATTTCAGTATGCAATGCACATAAATAATAGTTCCGTGCAGCTTTGGCTTTCAAAGATGCCCAAATTTGAACCTACATAACCCCAGGGATCAAATTTGCCACTTCCTGTCTAAATATGTAGGGAGTCAAGTGAGAAGCACCACAAGAGCGCAACATGAAACTATATCCGAAGTGACTGAAAAAGAATCGAATGTTTGAAGTAAGAATCCTAGCTATTGATGGCTTCATTATAAGAGAAGTACCAGTAAAATTCTAAGCTATCAATGCAAGTCCTGCCAATCAATTTTATGTTCCTATATTAGAAGATAGGCAACATTTCCCTAGTTGCATGATCGATAGATGTAACTCCACCCTACCAGACTTTTATGTTCCTTATTATCACCAGAATTTTACGTTCCACCCTACTAGCTTCATGTAACTCCACTCCACTTCATTTCAAAGAATTTTATTTTCATTTGATTCCTTATACACCTCCTCTGCAACGAAACATGTGCTCCCTTCATGCTAAATAAGATCTAAGTTTACGAATTGCTAGTCCAAATAACACATGAAAAAATTGAACACTGAGGTAACTAAAGAACATACCGTGTTCATCATCCAGAAACCAAAATTTAAAATCAAACCAGTTCTCTTACAGTACAACACCATTAACAAGATCCAAGGACTTCCCTGTTGATTATTTCTTATTTCTAACTAATTGTTCTGATTTCAAGTAATCTCCTCCAATTTCTAGCATCTTAACAGTGCAACTAAAATTCCTTACGAAAAAAAGATTCACAATATCCGTAGTCAATCACACTCACGAGGGCAAGCCTGGGCGGTCGAACGGCAATTCTGGGCTGAGAGCGAAGCCGATCGAGCCCTGGAGCCTCCGTGAAGCGCCGAGGAGCTACGAACTTGAAGCCTTCCCGGAGCAACCGAGCCTTGTCTGTCGCCGGCGCGATCGAGCTCTGCAGCACCATGGAAGCCAACGCAAAGGAGAAGATCGCGATGAAGATGAGGAAAAGCTTGCGGTGGAAGCGATGGCGGTGCAATCGGGTGGGCCGATCCGACGAGGGCTTGGAGCGGTTCCGGCCCATATCAATTTGGGAGGGAGAGAGTTGGCATTGGAGATTCAACGAGTGGCTATTGACTACTGTATTGTTTTCAATTTGTGTGTGAATATTTACTAAGTGTTGTGTTTGGAGTGAATCAGTTAGCGCGTTGTATTGCTACACTGTCCTGTCGGTCGGCAATCAAATTTTGTATTTTTCCTCTCATTATCTACTATAAAAATAATAGGTTTGACGGTGAATGTGATTTTCTTACTTTTTTTCAAATAGGCAGAGCATAAAATACTAGAGAAATGGAAAGACGTGAGGATTGACTATTGAGAATCGACACCGTACCTGAATGATGGATTTGTGAGGAAACATGTTAGTAGTGATTTTTTCAAAGAAATCTCCCCTGCATGTGACCAACGAGCTTCGCCTTCCGTTGTTGCCTCCTCTCTCTTTCCCTGGGTTGAGAACATTATTACCACGACTCGTTTGAAACCCTCATTGAGCGAGGTTCGCATCCCAACCTCACCACTCCCGGTCACTGCGATCTCGTTCAACACCCAAACAAAAGACTTCGACCGTCCAACGAACCACGTAGCTCCCCGATCAAGCAACGCCAGGACACCCCCTGCTTCAACTTAATCGAAGCGCCTCGACGTCCTAAACTTGATACACCAACAACAACGGGCCAGCCCCGCAACATCGGCCCGTCACGATGCAAGTCGCAACCCCACAAGAGATGGACGCCTTGCTTCGTGGCCAAGCAATGTCACCTCATCACCTTCTACGCACAAGGAGACTTTCCCTAATCAGCTGGACGCATTAGATCAAGATCAATGATCGGATTCGCCTGGCTTGCCGCCCAAGATTCAAGAGAATATTCTCTCCTCATATTTTATGAAGAGTTGTATTCAAGGAACTGTTGTAAAATAATAGTGGAATAATAGAAACTAAATCAAACCAAGACTTTAGTTAAAACCAAAGGTAATTTTCCCACCAAGATTTGATGTAAAGAAT